>BFEA01000077.1:3031485-3052824 GCA_003427395.1 Chara braunii | reverse complement strand
AGAGACAGGTTTCATATCTCATCCATGATCCTTAGGGCCATTAAATCAAAGGGGGGGCGGGGGGGGACGGAGGGGGGGGGACGGGGGGGGGGAAGCCTCACCAATTCGGGTTGGCTGCCATGGAACAAGGAAGCGAACATGTCCACAGGGATCGTCTTCCCGTCGGAGAAGCTCAAGGTGCCCAGATCGCGCTTAGTCGCACTCGATAGCTCGGCAAAGAAGTAAACCAGATTCGGTCTCAAAGCTTCCATCTTCTGGCTGAGCTCTTCTACTGTTGGATGTACCAGCAAATGAACCTGGTCAAGAAGAAAAAGTTTCAAAAACAGAAAAAAGATGACAAAGCCAAAAAAACGAAGGAGCCAGAATCCATAGAGTCAGCATTCATTTAACGAAGAGAGGGGAAGGGGTGGGTGGGGGGGGGGGGGGGGGAAGGAAGTGGAACCTCTCTGCATCCGACCATTCGTCACAACAAGAAGAGATGAAGGCCAAGCCTGAACCCCGAGCCTGGACCCCGAGCCTGGACCCCGAGCCTAATTATAGTTACCATTTGCGACTTTGAGCACGTGGATTCAAATGCTGTCGACTTCGTTTTCGTCTCCTGTTTCACCTGACCTTCCCCTTCCTCTCCTTCTGCTTCCACCATTCCTCTCCTCCTCCTCCTCCTCCTCCGCCTCCTGCTTGTTCTTCTTCTTCATCTCCTCCGTATTCTTCCCGGCAATCCTCCTCCCACACATCCTCCTCTCTTTTTTTCCCTCTCCTCTTCCTCCTCGTTCTTCTCCTTTGTCTCCTCATTATTCCCTTCAATCCTCCTACCTACCCACACATCCTCCGTCCGTTCCCACTCCTCTTTCTTCTTCGCTCTCTCCTTGCCGTCATTTCTCCTTGCCCCTCCCCTCTTTTCTTTCCTTCCTCTTCTGCATCTTGTCAATTGTCCTACTCTCTCTCTCCTCATTCTTCCTCCCTCTCAAACTCTCCATCCGCCTCTCCATCCGCCTCTCCATCCGCATTTTCTTTCCTCGTTACTCTTTCTTGCTCTCGCCTTTCTCACCCTCTTTTCTCCCCACGCCCTCATCCCCCCTTCCTCCTCCTTCCCTCCTCAAAGACCTCATCCACCCCCTGCTTCCTTTTATAACCCTCATTAATCTCTGTTTTTCAACCCTCCCTTCTCAATGCCTCTCCCTACGTCCACCGCCTCCTTCTCTCCACCGCCCACCTTCCTCTCTACACGCCTCTTTCTCTTTAGCTTGTGTCTGCTGTCTTCCTCTTTTTTTGCTGTTTTCTTCTGATACTCCATATCATTCAGCATTCCTGCCGTTTGCCCTCTCTCATCACTATTTTCCACTGATTTCACCCTTTCTTTTTTTTTTTTGCTGTTATTCACCGCTTTTCACTCTATTTCACTGTTTTACACTGTTTTCAGTGTCTTTTTTTTGTGGATTGCAATGCCCTCCCTCTACTACCATTGCTTTTCCACTTACGACATAGATAGTTGCCTGAGAAAAGACACAGAGATTGTGAAGACGAACGCCTGCGAGTAAAAATGGATGAGAGGAGATTCAAAGTCATCACAACTGTTCAACACCAATACTCTACAGCACTTCTTCTTCGCCAAATTTTTCCTTTCGTTCTCATTTTCCCGCCTCTTCTGCGCCCTCTCCTTTCTCAAACACGTCTCCTGCTCCCAATTCAGCATCGTCATCATCATGTAGACAATTTGAAAGATAGTGCTTTTAGTCCACCATCGTCATCATCATGGTCCTCATCAACACCATCATCATCTCCATCATCATCATCATCATCATCATCAGCAGCAGCAGCAGCAGCAAATAGTCCCTCTCAATGCCCTTCCCTCAACCACTCCCTCCTTGTCCCTCTCAGTGGGAACCCCTCACTTCTTCATTCCCCACGTCGCACCCTTATGTCAGCATCTCTCCCACCTCCTCCTCCTCTCTCTTATCCTCAGACACGCGCCCATCTCTCTCTTATCCCCAGACACGCGCCCATCATGTCACGGATTGTTGTTCTCATTGTGACCTTTTCCTTAAGAACATCTCATTATTACTTAAAGGAGTGCTCCCCATTGGCAGCGGCAGTGCTGGGCAATGCAAAAATGCATTTACAACACCTGCACTCCTATATCAGTACCCATACGTGCAAAAAAAAAACCGCAGATATAGTATAACTCGTATAGCCCAGTCACAAAAGGTAGGCATTTAAAACCATCCAGTCACAAAAGGTAGGCATTTAAAAGCCGTCCAGTCACAAAAGGTAGGCATTTAAAAACCGTCAAGTCACAAAAGGTAGGCATTTAGTCACGAACCCAGAGAGCCCTGTGGCCCTTGTATAGCGAACTTTCCATCATTGGAAAAGAAGGAGTAACTTAAAAAAAAAAAAAAAAAAAAAAAAATTGGAAAGGATTTCCAGACTGCGCACTTCCCTAAATGCTGAAGTGCTTGGAAGGATTCTCAAAAAAAAAAAAATTTTAGACCGCGCACTTTCATTAATTAGTTTTGATCCTCTCAAAAAAAAATACTTATGCACAAGTCCACCTTTCGTTCTGATAGCTTCGCAGACGGGCCGCCATGAGGAGGAAACGGCTCGCCGTGAGTAGGAACGGGATCCAGACGCAACGCAACATAAAACGACCCATGAACCCTTATGAACAAAGCAATAACCATACTTGAAAGGAGTTAAAATTCAAAAGAGACAAAAATGGAAGAACGAAAGGGAAAGAAAGAATCGAATAACGCCAGGACTGAAGGAACGGACAGAGAGTGGCAACACGTCTGGCATCTCTCGACCCTTTCTGGCTTGCTTGCCTTCTTTTTTCTTCTTTTTTCCCTCTCTCTCTCTCTCTCTCTCTCTCTCTCTCTCTCTCTCTCTCTCTCTCTCTCTCTCTCTCTCTCTCTCTAGCGGGCGCCGCAGTGGATATTGGGGCGGATATTTTCTCCTGGCAGGAAGAAGCACGACGTCTCAGGGGGAACAGCTTTTACGAAACAGGCGGGAAAAAAAAAGGAACAGAAAGAAAAAACGAATGGGTCATAAATCCAAGTAAGAGGTTGGAATAGCACAGGCGGAGACGCCTGGCGACAAAATAAAAAGAGAGGGATGGAGGCGAAGAGGGAAGAAGAGAACAGATTGAAGTAAGAATTTGAATAGTAAGAAAACTGAAGAGAGGGAGAGAGAACAAGAGAGAGAAGGCCGGACAGCGAAAGGTCATACCTCAGCGAATGAGTTGCTCAAATCAGAGAGTTCTTCGAGGCCGACGAAACCACTCGATACGGAGAACCTCCTCCTCCTCCAATCTCCTCCGCTACCACCAATGACCATCCCAGATGAGTCTCGGCTGCTCACAGACGGCGACAATCCCCCCATGGCTGCAGAGCTATCGTTCACACGCGGGCTACAGCCACCTACTAGCCCGCGCGTGTTTCCCCCACCTCCTCCTCCTCCTCCTCCTCCTCCTCCTCCCTCCTCCTTTACCTTGTCCTTATCCGAACGCCCATGCCCTTGTTTCTCCGCCTTCCGGTTGCCACATGTTACCCCCAACACTACCCATCTTGGTTTCCTCAACTTCGCCATATCCCGTCGACAACAATAAAAAAAGCTTCTCTCTCTCTCTCTCTCTCTCTCTCTCTCTCTCTCTCTCTCTCTCTCTCTCTCTGTGTGTGTGTGTGCGTGTGTGTGCGTGTGTATGTGCCCCGACTCCACTACCTCTCTATGTATCTATCTCATATAAGAGACAGCCGATCGTTGCGCCTGGTTGAAGCAAGATGCAGGAACTGTCCTCGCTATCTCCTGCCCCTACGATCTTTCCTCCCGCGATGCCAAGATCTTTCGTCTCGGGATAGCATCCCGACCCACAGTAGCCTAACCCCTCTTCTTATGATGATTTACCTGCTCGCGCTCCTCCTCCTCCTACAGGCCTTGCCACCACCTGCTTTCAACAGATCATTCTCAGAGTATCCGACTGGTTGATTGCGCCGGGGGCAGGAGAGGAAAGCGTCTTTCGTTCCAATTAAACTTGCGTCAGGTCGCCGGTCGGGACGATTGCTTTGCCACGTGGCAAACTAAGGTTTGCACCCATGGTCAGATGGCACTCAGACATAGATTGAGACGAAAAACTCTCAAGTGATGGGACGGTCGCGAGCGGTCATCAGGCGGTCATCAGGTTCCAACCAATCACCCCTTCCTGTGCGAGGGTTCTGGGAGGGGAAAGCGGCAGCATCTTTTGCATGCCTGTAGCAACGTCAGACGCCCGAGCTGACAAGCCGTCTAGAAATAACACCATTTTTTTTGGGACCGCCGATCGCCATCGCCATCTACGGATTTCCATCCCGTCTGCGACCGGGAGCCTCGCCCCACATGCCATCGAATAGTATATTTCTCGATTTATGCGTGTCATCCTTGAAAGCGCAGGGGCCATGCTAATATTCTTTCTCTGTATCATTCCAATTTTAAAGGATGTCCCCAAGGACCCATCCAATACTAGTATAGTTTACTAGTCTGTGTGACAGTGGAAGGCGGGAAAGTGCTGGTTTTTTTTTGTGCGTGTCATCCTGGAAAGTGCTTTTTTTTTTTTTGTGCGTGTCATCCTTGAAAGCGCAGGGGCCACGCTAATCTTCTCGGTATCGTTCCAGTTTTAACGGATGTCCCGAAGGACGGGGAAGTGCATTTATTGAGCCTGGCTCCACTACTCTCGAAATGTGCAAAACAAATGTGCAAAACAAATGTGCAAAACGACAGTGAATCTAATCTGTGAATCTGCTGCCAGACCATTGCAAAACGATAGTGAATCTGTGACTCTGCTGCCAGACCATGGAAAGATACACTGCCATGATTATGCACGTTTCCTCCAACAAGTCCAGATGCAGACTTTCAAAGGAATACTCCCTTTTTTTTCCCTCGAAATCGCACTTTGCTTTGAGCCTCACTGCTCGTCACCTTGAGCGCACACATACACACATTGCTAGATCACAAGTCGCACACACATACACACATAGCTACCGGTAGATCACACTAAGTCCACACTGGAGACCACACACATACACACATAGCTAGATCACACTAAGTCCACACTGGAGACCACACACATACACACATAGCTAGATCACACTAAGTCCACACTGGAGACCAGGGGCCGTGACCCACGAGCGGGGTTTTAGTTTATGTTTCGTGTATTTTCCAACGTGGTCACACTAAAGTAGGGCCGTGAGATTTTCAGATCGGATGGCAAGGAGCCATGTACACTCGAAACCAGAACAAAACCTCGAGAAATGGGACATCGCCCCAGAGATGCAAAGTCCAGCATAGCGCAGCTTAGAAATTCCAACAAATTATCATATCTCATCCTCTAGTGAGAGGATGAGATAGATGCCTACTACCAGGAAAGATGAAATAGATGAGAGAAGAATATAGCTTACCTTCAAACCACTAGTACCTCCGAGCCTATTTTCAACAAGTTCTTGCCACCTCCCCAACTTTCAGGAGGCCCAGCCGGACAACGGCTGCCGTTGATAAATCTGATCAGCGGCCGTGGTTTCGTTTCCGCCTCCTGAAAGGTCGGAGGCCGAGTATCTTTGAACCAACAGGGAAAAAAAAAAAAAAAAAAAAAAAAAAAATTTGTATTAGACAGTTCCAGAGTTCCAGTCACCATGTGCGAAACTACAGTGAATCCTCCGCTAGAACATGGAAAGATACACCGCCATGATATTTGTCCTTTGTGCATGTGCACAGACCACCGGAGCGAGGGCCATAAACACCCTCGGAGTCGCCCTGAGGCTTGCTGTAGGTGAGCTGCCAAAAGATGAATAGTATTCTAAGCCATAAAAAGAGGTCAGTGAACTACACCGTATTACATGCCCAGTTGGGCAATGTATGTAGAGCCAAGGATCGGCAATGTGATGAAAAGGACTGAATGGACAATGCAATGTCAGTTGAATCTCAACAAGCAATGTACACCCTGATACATACAAAGTGGCACATAGAAGACTTTAAGATAAGTCCTGACCTGACAATATAGCCCAGGACAGTCAAGATAAGTAACCACAACCCCAGGGAAAAACGGTCTCAAGGGACGAGTCATGTGTTGTATCAACGGGACGCTGGACCCGGTTTCCAGCAGGTGCGCTCCCCACCAATAGATGGAGCAGCCCTATAGACAAGCCCTCAATCCTGGCAGTTCCCGTACCACTGCCGGGATAGAGGGATGCCGTAAGGGCTTTGAAAAAAAAAAGAAAAAAAAAAAAGATAAGTCCTGACCTGACTGGGACTGACATGACATCCCATCATACATCACACATGTGAGAGGAGGAGGAGAGACCGCACACAAAGAAGAAAGGTCCCTCCTTGTACACGCACATGGGGAGGTACCACAGATGAGAGATGGGGAAGAGGAGAGATGAAACTGGAGGCGAGGGAGGAAACCCAGATCGCAATAGCGAAGTCCAAAAATAGTCCCGTGCCGATGTCCAATCAATGTCTGCCTCAGAAATGTCGAATCGGATCCTGGGTGCAGTGCCCACTGTAACCTCTGCCTGTATCCTCCGCTTGTAACCTCTTTCACTCTCGTATCTGAAGAAGAAAAAGAAGAAGAAGAAGAAGGATGGAGGAAGGAGGAAGGGAGAGAGAAGAGATGGAGGACGAGGAGGAAGAGGAAGATGCTGTCCTCCTCGCTGTCTTACCTACCGGTAACTGCCGTACTAACTGTGGTTCGTCCTGTGCAGGTACCGCGCAGCCCTAGCTATGGCGCCAGGTAAGCTCGCCACTGCAGGTAAGTCATCGCTCCCTCTCTCTACCTCATGCGCTTCTCCTCCCTAGCTCAGCAGCACAGCGCTAAGTAGCGCAGCCTCCAACCAGCAGCGTGTCGCTCAAGAAGTGAGCTTCCAAACTGTCTAGTACCCAGCTTGAGGCCCAGCTATATACTGCGCTGGGCCCTACTGGGTAGGCTGCTGTGTGGCCTAGAATGGCCCAGCCAGTCTGGGCCCCTACGGGGTGTCCAGACCGTGCTGCTGATGCAGCAAGGCGCGAAAACGCGCCTGGCCTCAGAAAGGCCTGGTCCCGGTGTACCTAGCCCAAGGTATTGCCTTGGGGCCTGTAGGTCCGAAACGTCATCTGTACCGACGAAAGTAGGCCAGCAGTCAGGCGCCAAAACGCGCCTGCCTCCGGGAGGGCCTCGTTCTGGTGTACCTGGCCCAAGGTGCTGCCTTGGGGCTGCAAGTCCGCAACGGTGCCTGAACCGACAAAAATAGGGCAGTACATCACAGAAATAAGAAATAAATAAATAAATAAGTGAGTGCTGCCTCACCTTATACCTGCGGCCTAGAGGGCCGCCGTGGGCATCCAGGGTGCACGCTGGATGGCGTGCAGCCTGGGGGCCCCTCGACAACCGTTGGGCCCTGCAAATGGGGCCCGTGTGCAGGCTCAGCATGTAACACCCCCCCCTCCTTATGAAGTCAAACCGGGTCGAGGGCGAAGCTGACGATCTGAAGGTGGAACCTGGACGCGGGTGCGACATGGAGCCGAAGATCCCGGCTTGCCTTGCAACTTGCATTCGTAGCGTGTGAGAACATCCCGAGCTGTTGCTTGGAGTTCTGCACGGGTCAACCAACGGTCAGCTTTATGGGTGCAATATGCAAAATGTACCAAATATTCGGTTGGCCTGTTGCCGTAGCGTCGCAGGGAGATGATGCCGCCAACCTCTTGAAAACCGTCCATAGAGGGTGCCACTGGGTCTTGCGATCATCGCCCGGGGAAGTCATCGTATTCAGCTGGCGTGTAAAGGGCCAACTTGGAACAGTGAAAGACCGGGTAGACGGGCAAGTGGGCGGGCACCTGAATGAAAAATGAAGGTCCTTCAGGTGCATCCCTAGCGGGTGCCACGATCGGTCAGGGCCCCATCCATTTCGGGAGGAGCTTACGAGAGATATCTTGCTCAAGGCTGAATTCCGCGGCGGAGACCCGAGGTCGCCGGCGCAGAAGGGACAAGGAAGACGCTGTCGATTTGCCTGCTGGCTCATGCGTTGCTGCGCCTTTGCTATTTGGTCGCGTGCCTTGACAAGTAGCTCTTGCATCCGACGTACGAAAAGAAGGTGGTCGTCGCTCTCGGTCGCCCGTGGGATGATTGTGTCCAACGGAGAGGTGACCGGTGAGCCGTGCTCGAACTCAAAGGGTGACATCCCAATAGCCGGATGGATGGACGAGTTGTACGCCAACTCGACATCCGGCAGCCGCTCAACCCAATCCTTTTGGTCAGGACGGATGAGGGTGCAAAGGAGAACATGTGTGGTATGATGCGCCCTCTCCATTTGGCCATCGGTTTGGGGGTGGCGAGCCGAACTTAGCTTGAGAGATGAGCCCCATCGTTTGATGAGCGCCAACCAAAAATCGGACATGAACCGAGTGTCGTGGTCGCATACGATTTCCTTGGGGTAACCCTTGGTTCGACTCTAGATGTGTATAAGAGACAGGTCTGATGCGCCCTCTCCATTTGGCCATCGGTTTGGGGGTGGCGAGCCGAACTTAGCTTGAGAGATGAGCCCCATCGTTTGATGAGTGCCAACCAAAAATCGGACATGAACCGAGTGTCGTGGTCGCATACGATTTCCTTGGGGTAACCCTTGGTTCGACTCCAACCGACGTAAAGAATCTCGGCCAACTCTGGTGCCTTGGCATGATAGCGGCAAGGCAAAAACAGGCATAAAGAATCTCGGCCAACTCCGGTGCCTTAGCATGATAGCGGCAAGGCAAAAACATGACAAACTTGGTGAGTCGGTCGACCACAATGAGAATCCCATCCACACCGGTCTTGTGCTTGGGGAACGGCCCGATGATATCCATGGCAATCGCTTCCCTTCGGCGCAAGGGGACCGGTAATGGCCGCAACTCGCCGTACGGACGATGATTGTGGGATTTGTAGTGTCGGTAAACCTCGCATAACTCGCAATAGCATGTGACGTCGCCGAGAAGGCTGGGTCACCAAAAACGCTCGCAAAGTCGGCTGATCGTTCGATTGACTCCAACGTGTCCGGTGGCGGGAGCATCGTGGAACTCGCCAAGAAGCCGCGAACGCAAGTGAGAGTCACTCGGCACGCAAAGAAGGTCCTTCCCCTGCGTGTGGACAAGCAAGTACCCCTCTTGGTTCTGGTAGTGCGAGGGCACCGGATTAGGCAAGGAGCAATTCACGTACTTATCGTGAAACTCGGGGTCGGCTTTGTAGCCGCGGATGAAGCTGTCCTGCAGGTCGTCACCGATCTCGAAGGTTGAATAGACTGCGGTACAATGATCCGGACGCCATGAAAGAGCATCCGCAAAACGATTTAACTTCCCTAGAATGTGATCGGGAAAGAGGTCGAACTGGTCGATGAAAGTCATCCATCGGGCGATGGTGCTGTTGACGGTGTCTGGGTCTTGTAGAAGACCAACGGATTGTTGTCTGTTATTTATCGGAATTGGCTTCGACTAAGGAGGAAGTGCCGCCATCGCTTGAGCATGTGGACGAAGGCTAGGAGCTCCTTCTTGCGTGCGTCATCAATTGAGTGTACGACGAGCACTTTCTTGCTGAAGTACTTGACCGGGTGCCAGTCCACACCACCATCATGTTGTTCGAGGACTGCACCAATGCCATAGCCGGACGCATCCATAGTGACGCGCGTTGGCAATAGTGGGTCGTAAATGCGCAAGACCTCCACGAATAATAATGCAACTTTGAAAGTCAAAAAATGATTCTCGCGCATCCTCACCGAAGTCAAACGATCGGTCCTCGCATTGAAGCTTGGTCAAATGGGCCGTGATCTTCGAGTATCCCTTAACGAAACATTGGTAATAGTCGACAAGGCCAAGGAACGAACGGACATCCGTGATATTTCACGGCTCCGGCCACTCCTGGATGACTTGAATCTTGTCCGACAATGGACTGATGCCCTCCGGTGTGACAAAATGACCCAAGTATTCCAGCTCTTGCCGGACAAATTCGCACTTGTTGCGGTTGGCTTTGTACTTGGCGCTACGGAGCATCGCCAACACTCGTCGAAAGTGCTCAAGATGATCCTCCAATGTCCGTCTATAGACGAGGATATCGTCTAAGTAGACCAGCACGAATCGGTCCAACATCGCACGAAACTCGTTGGTCATTGCCGCTTGGAAGGTCATCGGGGCACTGGTGAGGCCAAAAGGCATGACCACCCACTCAAAATGTCCGTACTGCGTCTTGAACGCGTTTTCATAGCGGTCATTCGGGTGTACCGAAATCTGATGATAACCCGACTTCAAGTTCAACTTGGAAAAATACTTTGTGTCGCCCAATCGCTCAAGCAGATCGTCAATACGAGGAAGAGGTCCCGCATTCTTGACGGTTTGCGCGTTGAGTTTGCGGTAATCGATATATAATCGTAGATCCTTGTTCTTCTTCCTTACGAAGAGAACTAGCGCTCTATATGGGGAGCTACTAGGGCGGATCCAGCCCTTGTCCAACAAGTCATCGAGTTATGCGAGGAGGACCGTAAGCTTCTCCTCGCTCATGCGATAAATGCAACCTTTCGGCGGCACGACACCGGCCTCAAGAATGATCTCATGAGAGATCAACCGATCCGGCACCACACTAGTAGGTAACTCGAAGATGTCGGCGAACTCGTCAAACAACCGCACCGCACGGGGGTCCGAAAACAAGTCCGTGGGTGAAGAGTCGGCTACAACGACGGTCCGTAGGAAACATAGGTCGATTTCGTCGGGGTGCTCGTAAGCACAAGTAGCCCGAAATGACTTGGCCATCACCAGTTGGCACTGGATCGAAGGGTGCAGAAGAGGAATAGTACACGGTACTTCGGCGCCGAAGGCGTCCCGAACAGTACGAGTCCACCGGTGGAAGTTGACTGTGTGATCCGCACTTGCAAGCCAAGGCATTTGCAAAATAATGTCGAAGTCCGTGTCCAAAATGTCGAACGTCATCAGTTCACATGCATGAGGTGCGAAATACACCGGTACGGCCTCAATGTAACGGTCGATAAGTTGTTGCGTCCTTCCATCCGCCAACTTGATCGCCGTCGGGTTTGCCTTCCTCCGAACTTGTGCGCCAAGGCCAGCCCTTTGCATAAAGGTTTGGTTCATGAAATTGCGAGTCACGCCGCTATCCAGCAAAGCGTTGCAGGACACTTGCCCAACTTGGATGCGGACATAGAGGAGCGGTGCGTTATTGTCATCGTACCGCTGTTTGCAAAACTCGCGGGCCACCTTGGTAACATACGCAAGGATGTCTCCCACCGCAGCTTCATCATCCATTGGTGAAGTTGGTGGTGCGTAGAAGGATAGATACGTGTGAAGATGAGCGCATAGTGCTGCGCATTGCGGTCCCGACAAGCGGCCCGTGGTCGGGAGAGGAAGCCATGCGAAATCCTCCGACGTGAGCGGGTCCAAGACCTCTATATTGAACTCGCACGCCGAATCCCATGAAGAACCACTCAAAGACGATAAGTCGCCGTTGTCGAACGGAGAGGATGTCGCACACACGTCTTATCCTTAAGCATGAGTACCCAACGTGGGAACGAACCGGGCAGCATAGTCCTCATAAGAATATAGAAAAAGAGGACTATCGACTTCCGCATGCGCCTCGGAACTAAGGGCGGTCGCCCGCATAGCAACCGGTTCCGAAGGCATCGAGAGTGTCGTTGACTCACTCCCGGCGGTGCTCAGTTTCCTGACTAATGCCCTTGCCTTTCAAAGGGCAGCCCACTGTGTCGTGGCAATCACTGTTGCACCACAGACAATAGTGGAATTTCGTGCGTAGCTTGTACGCATATTCCGAGAGATTGTAGTAGGCGCATGGGGCTTGAGCTGCTGCGTCGGGCCTGGGGATCGATGCGGTGTTTGTCTTCGTCTTGCCGCGTCTTCGTCCTTTGTCGGGGCGACCACCATCTCGGGCGGTTGCGAGTCGGTCCCCTTCATTGGCAGACACGGCCTCGCTTGAAGGGTCGGTTGGGGTTGCCACCGTGACCACGACCACTTTCGGCCAATGCTGACCTCTGCTCGGGCCTGTCACAGACGAAAGGTTGAGGTTTTTGGCCTCCTTGTTCGTGACAATGATCTGCGGGGCCTTATTGAAGAGCTCCGCCGTTGTCGTCAGGGTCTCCTCGACGTGAGTCAAGGTGTTGCCTAACGTCGGACACGACCTCGTGATGAAGTAGTGTTTGATGGCCTTGAAACCCATCTTAATGTCTCAGACAAATGTCAAGCGTTGGTACTCGGTAATCCAGTCAGTACTCGACAGCGTGCCTTGTTCGAAGGTCATCAATTTATCCATTGCATTGATCTCCGGCGGCTCTACTTGGAACCGCTTATGCCACACCGCCTTTAGCTCATCCCAACTGATCTTGGTGTACAAGTCGGCGGCTACCACCCCGTACTTGGACAAAAGGTTGTCCAATCACGCTTGGCACTCGCCCCCCGATCAGGAGTATAAGTACGAATGATGCTTGTCCTCGCTGACGTGGTGTAGCTGCAACTTGAGCTCGAACTTGTGGAACCACGGAATCGGGTCTGAGTCCGTCTGTGTCGAGTCGCAGAAGATCTCCTGACCATCGAACTTTGGAGTTGTCTCGCGTGGTTTCGATCTCGAGTGAGCGGCAGCAGTACAGATCCGCTGCTCCAACTGTTGCGTTGCGGCCTGCTCTAACTGCACGCCGTCCTTAAGGGCTCCGACGTCAATCTCCAATGCATCGAGGCGATCGGAGGTGTTGGAGGAGCTGGTAACGGGGGCGGCGACGGTTTGTTCCAACTGCTGGAGGGGGTTGTTGACTTGGTCAAACGCCCGTGTGTGCGTCTAAACCGCGTCGTCGAGGCTGTGTATGTCCTCCTGCTGTGCAATGCACGTTGCCAGGAGATCTGTGAAATGTGAGAGGAGTAGAGCGATCTTGCTTTCACTCTCTTCCATGTTACCATTCTCGCCCTCGGTCCGCCAGTCCGCTGCCATTGTGAGCAAGGCTCGCTTTCTGTTGAATATCTTCTCGCATCGTTGACCTCGTTCTTCATCAACAGTTTTTGTTGCTGCCTCGTCCTGCTAACGTTTTTGCTCGATCGCCAGCAGACGTGCTTTCTCTACGTCTTCTGCCTTCTTCTTTGTTGCGGCTGCTGCCGTGTCTGACCGGTGCTTGGCCTTGGTAATCAAGTCCAACATCCGGGTTTAATAGGCCTTGTCCGTTTCCCCTGGCTTCTGGTCCATGGCGACTGTTTGAGAGCGCGTAAGCATGGACTAGATCGGAGAACTGCTGACGTGGCACTCCCTGCTGCTGACGTGGCACTGCTCGGGTGCTGATGTGGCTTGGTTGTCGACTGACGTCTCCTGCTAACGTGGTCTGTTGACGTGGCCTGCAGACGTGACAACTTACCAATGCCGCCACAGGGGGTACCCGGAGACAGATAGAGAAGGGAAGACGAGAGGGGGCAACAACATAGGTGGGGAGGGGTGAGTGGGATAAATCGCTCAGATAAGGAGCCACTAATCAAAAAAATGAAAAGTTTGAACTTTTGCAAAAACATTCGAGAAATTAAGGGTAATAATAACAATCTTGAGTTTGCTAGTTCAGTAGGTCTCCCAATCTCCCTCAAATTCAAATTTACCAATAATACTAAAAATTTTTGAATTTTTAGACTGTAAATGATTAACACATAATAATAAATAATAAAAAAATAATGGAACCACGAAGAAAAAAAACTTTCGCAAGTTCAAAAAAATTCTGAATTTTTTTTTTTTTTTCGAAATTACTCATATGAGAGTATGCGCAGTTGATTGACCGGAGGGGCGCAGCGCGACCGGGAGCGTTGCGCCTTGCCGATCTCGCTAACGGGCGACGGAGAAGCGGGCAGTGGGCGGAGAAGCGCAAAGGAAGAGGATGCGGCGCATGGCGACGGAGGGCGATGGGGAACAACGATCCGCCACCCGATGCTTTGACGCGACGGCTGGCTCCTCGGTGAGGGTGGGAGTGAAAAGTGGTGGGGCACCATGAAGGCAGCTTCGAGGCGTGGACATGAGGGCGGGGTGAGAGATCAGCAGGCGGATGACAAGGCAAGAAAGCGATCACGGGGCATGGAGGAGCAGGCTAGAGGCGTCCGGGCGTTGCTTCTGGCTTTTCTGTTTGCTGTTGCCGCTATGCGTTTACGGCAACATATCTCACACCAAGATCTCGTTGGAGAGAAGGAACGTTGGGGGGGAGTAAAGGGAAGCTGGTATGGAGTTAGGTTTTCTACAGGTGGGCGACGTCAGCAACGATGTCACCCCTTCATCTCTTTGGGCTACCTGCGAGGGGCGACTGGCAAGCTCGGCGGTTTAGTCTCGCGGCGTGGTTTGGAGTAATCCTGGCTGCGGTCCATACTATCTTCATCGTTCGGTTCCTTGGGATGGTTGATTGGTTGTCAACCACAGGCGGCCGAGTTGCTTGAGAGTCGATGAAGGAGGAGGTGAGGTTTTGAGAGAGAGGGGGTGCTTTTAGGGATGTCGAGGGTTTGTGTTTTTTCCTCTTCATGTTTTGTTGTGGTGATTCTGTGATGACCTTGATGAGATTCTTAATGACGTAATAATATGTGTTAGCCCTTCTATCCTTGAAGTTTAGTATAACCAATAATTCTGATTAATCCTGACGCATTTGGGTTGCTTAATTCTGAATTTCTGATTAGATCGTTTTACGATGGTTTGTTCGATTTCGCATTACCTATTTGATCCTTTTATATCGTTACCCTTTACGTTTAACCAATGATGACGATTCAATATTTGTGCTACTAGTTTATCTTTTCTATGTTGTAATCCTAGATGTTCATACGATAATTTTTTTCTGATTAACATTTTCCTGATTTACGGTTTGAGCGATTTCCTTAACCCTGGATTCTGGAAATCAGAGTCGAAAGTCCGGTTGGACATTAGAATCGTTTTCCTATTGTGTTTCCTTTGGAGTCATCAAATCGTATATTCGGTCTGAGCGATTTTCCTTTTCCCAATCCTTTCTGTATCTTGATGGAATTTCTGTTTTTGATGCTAATTAGTTTTTACTTGTAATAAGTCTTAGCGATTTCTCCACTTCCATCTTATTTGTATTGATGGATTTTCTGATATCGATGCTATTTAGTTTTTATTTAGTAATTAGTCTCAGCAAGGGGGGCTCAACCTGTGATGTGTCGACGCCTTTGGACTATCTAGTTTAGTCTATTTTTGGGGATATGGAAATCTTGCGTCTCAACACGAGCTTTGTAGGGCTTCGGCTCACAAGTATTGATCGGGGTTATTTCCTCAGGATAAGAGCCCCTCCCTGTGAGGGCTGCACAAGGTGGGAGGTGTTGTCCTTGAGAGGGTAGGGGCGATATTGTAGGATTATCCTTTTTTGAGTCGTGCTGATCTTTGGGTCGGATCAATATGGCGGTTGGGGAGAGTAGACAAGGGGTGCTGAATTCAGTAAGATGAGAGGTAGAGAGGGTTGTTTCACTGGAGGGGGTGAGACAGGAGGAAAGGGGGAATTCCAGCTCTGCGGGGGCATACTCTAGGGGGAATTGTGTGTTGCTGAGGGAGCGGGAATGACCGTTTAGGGGGCTGTTCTGAATTGGGGCCGGTGTGGTGAGGGGGCACCTTCCGGCGGAGGCAGTGTATGGACAGAGGGACGTTTTTGAGGAAGGAGTAATCTCCGGAATTTTTTTCACGATTGGTTGAGCTTCGAATAGACACCGGAACCGCTACAGAATGAGGGGTTATTTTTCCCTCCCTTCCTCTCGTTTCGTGGAGATAGACGGGGGGTTCTCTGCCTTTGTCTGAGTCAAATTTCTTTGAAGGAGGGCAGGGGGGGTAGAACCGGAGGATGAAATTTAGTCAGGAAGTTCTCCATGAAGGAATGACTGTTAGGCAAGTAGGTCAGAAAAACGAAGTTGAGACGACACAGGCCGGTGCTGGAGCTTTGGCTTAGTGACCTAGGGGGAGCTTGAGGCTTGTGGAGTTATGCTAAGAGTGTAAGGCATAACCAGATCATTCGACGAAGCGGACGCCGGGGTATTAACCTTGTAACCTGTCAGGGGTTTGCCGTTAAGGGTAGTATCGAGGGAGGAAGGCACTTCTTGTCCGTCAGAACTAGGTTGGTAAGAACTGGGGAAGGTTGCGGTGCTCTGTTACCCTAGCATGAAGAGGGTGCGAAATCAAGTGAGTTCTGGTACGAGGACTGAAAGCCTGGACAAACTTTTCGTCTGTTGAGGGGGGAATTTGGGATAGTAGGCTGTTTCAGTTTTGACCCCCCGCTCATATAGTTTTCCATGCCTTTCCAGATATTTTCAAAAAAACAAAAAGACTTCGAAAAAAAAAAAAAAAAAAAAAAGTATGCGCAGTTAAAGAAAAACGCAACTGCAGGAGGGATTTCCCGTTCAATTTTCAAATCTCGAAAATAACAAATTTTGAAAATTCCAAAACAATTCTCAGAATTTTGGAAAAACGGAAAATTGCAAAAGGAAATCGAAAATTTTGTAAAAAAATATATTCCGAATTTGGGAGGAAGGCACTTCTTGTCCGTCAGAACTAGGTTGGTAAGAAGTGGGGAAGGTTGCAGTGCCCTGTTACCCTAGCATGAAGGGGTTGCGAGATCAAGTGAGTTCTGGTACGAGGACTGAAAGCCTGGACAAACTTTTCGTCTGTTGAAGGGGGAATTTTGGATAGTAGGTTGTTTCAGTTTTGACCCCCCACTCATATAGTTTTCCATGCCTTTCCAGATATTTTCAAAAAACAAAAAGACTTAGTAAAAAAAAAAAAAAAAAAAGTATGCACAGTTAAAGAAAAACGCAACTGCAGGACGGATTTCCCGTTCAATTATCAAATCTCGAAAATAACAAATTTCGAAAATTCCAAAAAAATTATCAGAATTTCAGAAAAATGGAAAATTGCAAAAGAAAATCGAAAATTTCGTAAAAAAAATATATTTCGGATTTGGGAGGACTAGGTTGGTAAGAACTGGGGAAGGTTGCGGTGCCTTGTTACCCTAGCATGAACGGGTTGCGAGATCAAGTGAGTTCTGGTACGAGGACTGAAAGCCTGGACAAACTTTTCGTCTATTGAGGGGGGAATTTTGGATAGTAGGCTGTTTCAGTTTTGACCCCCCACTCATATAGTTTTCCATGCCTTTCCATATATTTTCAAAAAACAAAAAGACTTAGTAAAAAAAAAAAAAAAAAAAAGTATGCGCAGTTAAAGAAAAACGCAACTGCAGGAGGGATTTCCCGTTCAATTTTCAAATCTCGAAAATAACAAATTTTGAAAATTCCAAAAAAATTCTCAGAACTTCGGAAAAACGGAAAATTGCAAAAGAAAATCGAAAATTTCGTAAAAAAATATATTCCGGATTTCCAACAACGAAATTTCGAATTTTCAGAAGAAATGAAAAAGTAAAAATTTCAGGTGTTGCGCTATTGCGATTTTCCACAAACAAAAATAATGGGAAAACGAAAAAAAAAAACGATTTTCAGCAATTAGGTCAAAATTTGCAATTTTGGGGACTAATTAGTATGTTATAATCAATCAATCAATCAATCAATCAATCAATCAATCAATCAATCGATCGATCAAAGACTAATCAATCAATCAATCAATCAATCCATCAATCGATGATTAACCCATCAATGACTAATCAATCAATCAAGACTAATCAACAAATTAGTCTTTGCACACGTGTCAAATCAGGTTGTCCCGATTCACGTGCGGGGCTTCGATACCAATTGATAAATGCCCAGTTGCGCAATGTATGTAGAGCCAAGGATCCATAATGTGATGAAAAAGACTGAATGGACAATGCAAATATCAGTTGAATCTCAACAAGCAATATACACCCTGATACATACAAAGTGGCACATAGTAGCGTAGCGGAAGACTTTAAGATAAGTCCTGGCCTGACTTGGACTGACATGACATCCCATCATACATCACACATGTGAGAGGAGGAGGAGGGACCACACACCAAGAAGAAAGGTCCCTCCTTGGACACGCACATGGGGAGGTACCACAGATGAGAGATGGGGAAAAGGAGAGACGAAACTGGAGGTGAGGAGGAAACCCAGATCGCAATAGCGAAGTCCAAAAATACTCCCTTGCCGATGTCCAATCAATGTCTGCCTCAGAAATATCGAATCGGATCCTGGGCGCAGTGCCCACTGTAACCTCTACCTGTATCCTCTGCCTGTAACCTTTTTCACTCTCGTATCTGAAGAAGAAGAAGAAAAAGGAAGGAGGAAGGAGGACGGAGGAAGGGAGAGAGAAGAGATGGAGGACGAGGAGGAAAAGGAAGATGTTGTCCTCCTCGCTGTCTTACCTACCGGTAATTGTCGTACTAACTGTGGTTCGTCCTGTGCAGGTACCACGCAGAGCCCTAGCTATGGCGCTAGGTAAGCTCGCCACTGCAGGTAAGTCGTCGCTCCCTCTCTCTACCTCATGCGCCTCTCCTCCCTAGCTCAGCAGCACAGCGCTAAGTAACGCAGCCTCCAACCAGCAGCATGTCACTTAAGAAGTGAGCTTCCGAACTGTCTAGTACCCAGCGTGAGGCCCAACTATATACTTCGTTGGGCCCTACTGGGTAGGCTGTTGTGTGGCCTAGAACGGCCCAACCGGTCTGGGCCCCTACCGGGTGTCCAGACTGTGATGCTGATGCAGCAAGGCACGAAAACGCGTCTGGCCTCGAAAAGGCCTGGTTCCGGTGTACCTGGCCCAAGGTATTGCCTTGGGGCCTGTAGGTCTGAAACGTCGTTTGTACCGACGAAAGTAGGCCAGCAGTCAGGCGCCAAAACGCGCCTGGCTCCAGGAGGGCCTTGTTCGGGTGTACCTGGCCCAAGGTGTTGCCTTGGGGCTGCAAGTCCGCAACGGTGCTTGAACTGACAAAAATAGGGCAGTATATCACAAAAATAATAAATAAATAAGTGAGTGCTGCCTCACCTTATACCTGTGGCCTAGAGGGTCGTCGTGGGCCTCCAGGGTCCGCGTTGGATGGCGTGCAGCCTGGGGGCCCTCAGCTACCGTCGGGCCCCGCAAATGGGGCCTGTGTGCAGGCTCAACATGTAACACTCCACTACTCTCGAAATGTGCAAAACGATAGTGAATCTAATCTGTGAATCTGCTGCCAGACCATTGCAAAACGATAGTGAATCTGTGAATTTGCTGCTAGACCATGGAAAGACACTGCCATGATTATGCACGTTTCCACGAACAAGTCCAGATGCAGGCTTTCAAAGGAATACTCCTTTTTTTCCCCTCGAAATTTCACTTTGCATTGAGCCTCACTGCTCGTCACCTTGAGCACATACACACATTGCTAGATCACAAGTCCACACTGGAGACCAGGGGCCGTGACCCACAAGCGAGGGTTTAGTTTATGTTTCGTGTATTTTCCAACGTGGTCACACTAAAGTAGGGCCGTGAGATTTTCAGATCGGATGGCAAGGAGCCATGAACACTCGAAACCAGAACAAAACCTCAAGAAATGGGACATCGCCCCAGAGATGCAAAGTCCAGCATAGCGCAACTTAGAAATTCCAACAAATTATCATATCTCATCGTGTAGTAAGAGGATGAGATAGATTCGTACTACCAGGAAAGATGAAATAGATGAGAGAAAAATATAGCTTACCTTCAAACCACTAGTACCTCCGAGCCTATTTTCAACAAGTTCTTGTCACCTACCGAACTTTCAGGAGGCCGAGCCTGACAACGGCTGTCGGTGATAAATCTGATCGGCGGCCGTCGTTTCGTTTCGGCCTCCTGAATGGTCGGAGGCCGAGTATTTTTAAACCGACAGGAAAAAAAAAAAAAAAAAAAAAAATCTTATTAGACAGTTCCAGAGTTCCAGTCACCATGTGCGAAACTACAGTGTATCTTCTGCTAGAACATGGAAAGATACACCGCCATGATATTTGTCCTTTGTACATGTGCACAGACCACCGGAGCGAGGGCCATAAACACCCTTGGAGTCGTCGTGAGACTCGCTGTAGGTGAGCTGCCAAAAGACGAATAGTATTCTAAGCCATAAAACGATGTTAGTAAACTACACCGTATTGCCTTTCCCTCCATTCCGCACGGGACCCCAAACCAACACTAAACCAATGAGAAAACAGAGCCTTACGGCTCCCTGCCCTAAATGGTGGGATGCATCATCCCACCGTCCATATAAAATAGAATCAAAACATTCTAACAGTCCCACACCGTCATACAGATTAGTAAACTATACTATTGGATGACATGTGGGGTGAGGCCCTACCAAATCTATGCTGCTACCACTCGTAGTTAACCCTCTGTTCGACCGGCCCGCCTTTCTATGAGGAGGAAGACATGAACCCGATGAGTGAGTGAGTGAATGCCTGGCTGAGCAAGTGAGAACACATCCAATCCAATTCAATTCAATTTCAATTCCACACACTTTAATTCGATTCGATTCCCATCGACGACAGGCAAAGCATCATGCCGAGGCCGGAAGAAAGTGGATTAGTGAAGGCAACGGTCTCGCTCTTACAAATTCGCATTTGCCCCTTTCAAAAAAAAGTACGTTGGCATGAATCACACGACTGGCGTGTTTCCTAACGTAGTTCCTCTCTTTTTTCTAGGCAGAACAACAAAATAAAAGGACGGGGGTACCAGGGCCATGTCCACTTCAAATCCGGTCCCACCTGGATCTAGTCTCCCTAGTGACGAGGTCCATTCACTCAGACGGTCCAGTCCGTAGACGAGGAAGAAAGTGGGACCTCCCCGCCGGTCATGTTCGCCAGCAGCAGATAGCGGGGCGATTGTCTGTAGGATAATACCCTCCGTAAGGGTCTCACCGCACTACTCTCCACATGCGCAAAAGACAAGAAAGATGGCAGTGTATTTTTCAATGTTTTAGAGGAAGATTTACTATCATTTTACTGATTTGGAGAGTAGCGTAGCAAGACCCTAAGTCAGTTGTTCTCCTCAAGAAACGAGGGACAACCCCCGAAATCGCCCGCTCGCATTCATAAGAAATGCCACCACAAACGTAATCGTGCTGTCAGAATTTAGAATGTGATCTACGTGCTGGGTGCAGACGGTCAAGTATAAATGTGATGTGATGGACCAAACCAGCACTCATGAGGTGCACCAACTGGCCTTACGCAACTGGTACATCTATGAACTGTTGAAATATAGACCTCAGTTCGAGACAACATGGACTCAAATGAGTAAAATGATTCTGCCTCTGCATTTAGTTGGGGCCTATTGCGAAACAGGAATGAATCTTCCGGCTTTCAGGGGAAGATGGACTCCCTTTTTTCATCTCTCTCTCTCTCTCTCTCTCTCTCTCTCTCTCTCTCTCTCTCTCTCTCTCTCTCTCTCTCTCT
>BFEA01000077.1:3012543-3031166 GCA_003427395.1 Chara braunii | reverse complement strand
TTTTTTTTTTTTTTTTTTTTTTTTATGTTTTAATATTTGTTTCTGTTTTTTTTGTTCTCTCGATTATGTCGTGCCGAGAAAGGTGGCGCCTGACCCTCAAACACCGACTAGGCCTTCCCTTGGCCGACTCCCTAAGGTGTTTCTGCGTTAACAGGGAAGGCCCGCGGCCAATGTATAAGTCAAGTACTGGCGGGCTAAACCACCTACTTTCGAGCCTTTTTTCCTTAGCTGATTTATCCCGAGCACCAAGTTTTCCCACACTTGCGTATGCTTAAAATCAGTTTTTTTTGGGCGGTATAACCAGCCTTTTCAAGTCAATAGACCAAGTCCCAAAACACCCATTGCGTCAATGACAGTATCAATACAAAACAGTTGGGAAAAGTGGTGGTTCATCCGTTTGTCCATCCCTTATCCTTCCATTCCTTCATCCTTCTATTTTTTCATCTTTTCGTGCCTTCATCCATTCATCTCTTCATTCATCCATGCATCCATCCACCCATTAATTTGTTTGTTCATTTATTTGTCTCTCATCCATTAATTCATCCATTGGTACATTCATCCATGTATTTGTTTATTTTTCTATTGATCCCTCCTTTCATTTGTTGATCCCTCTGTTGATTAGTCCATCCCTTCATCCCTCCTCCATTTGCATATCCGATCATGACAAACAATCTCACGCCCAACGTCGCTTTCTAGTCAGAGTTTAAACAAGGGCCATTGACTTTTTAACTTAACTTTTTAAGAGGATGTTTCGAGGATTTTTGGAAAAATACGGGGACGCTTCGGGATGAAACTTGGATCGTCACGTATTAGTTCCTCCAAAATAAATATATAAATAATATTTTATAAATAGTAGTAGTAAATGATCAACAAATCAGATCTTAAAAAAAAAAAAAAACATCCGTAGATCCTCAACAAAAACGATCATATACAACAAAAGCACGGAGTGACCAGGCCATCAGAAGTTCAATCCTCGTATAGTAAATAGGACAAGGATGAGTTCAATACTGCACTTTGCATCTAACGCAATTTTGCACTTATCCCACAAACCTTAAAAAAAAATAGTTATCATAAGTTCCTTCAATTTCATATACTCCTTGTCACTTTGGGAAGAAAGGAAATATCCCTAACTCGCGTAATAGACTTATAGAAAAATATATAAAAGTTTGTAGTTGCCTTCTCATTTTAGTTATAAAATGTAATCAAAATTTTGTTATAAGGACATCTTTACATCATAAACGAAGGGTGTCACAATTGTACAACGTATTCTATGAATTCAGTTTTTTGTTTTCACCGTTGTATAAAGTACTATAAACGTTTTCTTAAACAATGTGAGTTACTAGATGCAATTCAACAACCAAATAAATTATAAAAAATATTTTTTTATTTAAAGCAGAAAAATATGTTAGGGATTTGATGGTTTGCCTTAAAAAAATTAAAATGGGAATCATAAGTCCCTATGTGTGTGAGTCTCTTCAAACAATAATAGAAGGAAAAATTTTGATGAGGCAGTTTTCCTTTGTTTTCTTACCCTGGTCTATAAAAAGGGAACAAGGATAATGTAAACAATTATTGAACAATCATCCATCTTATAATTGTTTACAAAATATTAGATAAAGTTATGGTAAATTGAATATGAACAATAAATAAAAACCTCATCCATTTTCTTCAAAACTACGATATTAAAAATTATCTTAGAACTTAAAAAAAACTTATGAATATGTTTGTTATATTAGGGTTATGTTGGTTAATGAGGGTTTTAAAATAGATGGATGATGGTCTGCATAGTAAGTAGGATAACCTTGTTAGGGTACGAGGGATAAACTTGTATGTCCATATAGAGGTCGACCTTATCTTTCTGGCTGCATAAGCAAATGTTTTTATTGGGTCGAGCCTTAGTCATCAGTAATGATTTACCTCACCACTATTTGACCTATACATAAAGCATTCCGCACTACTAAGAGCAACCTCGCAAATTTCTTCGGGAAGAATACGCATAAGGGCAATAAGGTTATTATGATGTCCGTTTGATATATGCTTTGCCTGCGGGCCTAGCTCAGTTGGTAAGGCAGAAAAGTTGCATTCAGGAGGTCGTGGGTTCAATCCCCATTGGCCTCACGTACGTGCCTGGGCAAGCTTGGTGTTCTGCCAGCTAGAGATAACCCGTTGGCCCCCCAAGCCAGCATTGGCAGGACCTTGGCTGGTGTTGTTGGTTGCTATGCATCGACAATATTGGCCATTAGACACCGCCATGTTGGGTTGGGGTGGGGTAGGGGGAGGTTGCAGTGACTGGCCATTGCTCGGCGTTAGCACCGCCGATCTCCCCCATCGACAATGCCTGCCCACCCCTCGTCACCGTGATGAGGGACTAGTACAGCCTTGCTCTCGCACCACAGCTGTGGTGCAAACCTACCCCGAGGGTTGGGAAGAGATCTGGGTTGGTTGGTGTTCCCCCGTACTATAAATAGACTAGCGAGAGGATGAGATAGATGAGTACTACCAAGAAAGATGAAATAGATAGAGAGAAGAACACAGATTACTTAAAAAAAAAAAAAAAAACAAAAAAAAAAAAAACTTATAATAGAAGGAGGTCTAGCGATTTTAAACCCGACGACCCAGACGAAGGTCATGAGGTTAAGATGGTTATTCAAACGAATGTTTAAGCCAAGGATTCCCACAAGTACTGAAGGTACTACCTCCTCAAATGATAATTAGAGTAAAATTTCTTATATATATGCAAAAAAACTTGGGCAATTCGCCATGTGGGGTTGGGGGGGGGTAGGGGGAGGTGCAGTGACTGGCCATTGCTCGGCGCTAGCACCGCTGATTTCCCCCATCGGCAATGCCTGCCCACCCCACGTCACTGTGATGAGGGACTGGTACAGCCTTGCTCTCGCACCACAGCTGTGGTGCAAACCTACCCCATGGGCTGGGGAGAGATCCGGGTTGGTTGGTGTTCCCCCGTACTATAAATAGACTAGCGAGAGGATGAGATCGTACTACCAAGAAAGATGAAATAGATTGAGAGAAGAATATAGGGGGGGCAGGGTGGGGAAGAGCCCAAACACTCATAGAGGATATCCGTAATGAGCTTTTCAAAGCTGACTTATTGTTTTGTGGGAGATCCTCCCCTTATAATAGTCTTCGAAAAACAGGAAAGAAATCATATCACAATTACTCTCTGGAAACTCATGAATTACAAATGTCCACAACTATGTACTCGTGTGGGTGAAAAAACGGGCCCTCAAAATTATGGACTTGTGAGATATGAAAGAAAAAAAAAGTTCTCTCCTAAGATTTGCACGCAGAAATAGGACATGGACAATAATGTGTAGAAGGTCGGGGATTTAAAGTGACTAACAATCCGAAATAAAATAAATAAAATCAAAATAGACATTGAACTTATGAAGAAAAAAAAAGTTTGATATCTTGCTAATTAAGTCAATAAATACCTATGTTACCTGAGTGGCCCGGTTTTACTTGCCCGACTGTGTCGGCACATCATCAAAAAAAAATTGATGTGACCTTGAAGCAAAAGTCATTGGATTTATTTTTATGCACAGCCTAGCTTATTTTCGAATTTTCTGTTTTTTTTTTTTTCCTTTACAGCTAGGCTACCACAGTGGCCCGGATCCACTTGCCCGGCCGGGCCAAAAAGACATTAAAAAAATAAAAATAATAAATTGTTTTTTAATTTAAAATTTTATTTAAGAATTCCGATGCGACCCTGAGGCAAAAGTTGTTCAGTTTAGTTTTCTGCATAACATAGATTGTTTTCGGAATTTTTTGATTTTTTTGATTTTTTTTTTTTTTTTTTGGCTGGGACCTTCCCTGGTCCTTGCACGGCCGGGCCGCCCTAGCTTTACACAGATCTCCCATAAACCTTGCGCGATTGGGCCTCCCAGGCAACCAAGGTGACACATGTGGCCCTATTGGTAACATAGATAAAACCTACGTTACCTAAGTGGCCCGGGTTTACTTGCCCGACTGTGGCAGAAATGAATAAAAATAATTTTGATGTGACCTTGAGGCATAAGTTATTGGATTTATTTTTATGCACAGCCTAACTTATTTTCAAATTTTTTGTTTTCTTTTTTCTTTACATGGACCTCTCATAAATCTTGTGTGGTTGGGGCGCCTGGGCAAGCAAGGTGACGCAGGTGACCCTTTTGGTAACATAGTTAATTACCAAATTGTGAAATATAAACATAGAAGTTGGGCTACCAGCCGGAGTTAATTACCAAATTGTGAAATATAAACATAGAAGTTGGGCTACCAGCCGGGCCGCTCGGGTCACCTTGTTCGACTGAGTAGCCCGCCTGTGCGAGGACCATGAAATGGCCCAGCAAAAAAGAAATTAAAAAAAACAAATCAAACAAATCCAAAAAAAAACTACGCGATGCAGAAATATAAATTGAACAACTTTTGCCTCAGGATCGCATTGAAATTCTTTACCAAATTTCAGGTTATTTAATATTTATTTATTTATTGTTATAATTATTTCTGGCCCGGCCGGGCAAGTTGCCCCAGGCCACTCTGGTAGCCTAGCATAGAAGTTGATAAACCTATAAATTTTTTCATTTAAAAATAAACATTGGTTTTATAAAAAAAATAAATACATATAAAAGCTCCATATTATGGTTATTAATTTAATAACTACTAAATTGTGTGATATAAACATAAAACTATCACCTTTTCGGGGATGTGGTAGATAAGTAGATCCTTACAACTGTCTCCTCTGGAGAAACCATCACCATTAGGATGGTGGGCTCCTCAACAACAAATCCATGGGCCTTTAAGCTTAACACACCCCTATTTGATCTCTCATTTGACCCAAAGGAATACGTCGAAAGGTCATCGTACCTTGCTTGGAACGTATAGTCAGAAAAAGCATTATGCTCTCGCATAAGAAAATTTGTGTTAGGAACAATGGATGACTCATGTCAACATAGATTGCGTACGTTTGGTTGGGGTCCGCTGTCAGGATTTGCCCAGGCAATGTCATAGCCTTTGATGGCAAATCTTTTACATGCTTCTTTTTACCACAGATTAAGATCATATATACATATCAATGCTAGAACAGAGAGACTTCGTCATTCTTTGTTGCAAGCACTGTCTACAGTAGAGACCTTCCCTCATATATGCTATAGGGAAATGATTGAACACATTTTCCTCCTCTCTTGCTCTTAGGTGATCTCCAACTAGAGGTAGTAGAATGCTCTATGTCGTAACTTCGTAAGATCACGACGGGGCCACTCTACGAATTGGTGGCAAGTTTGATTAAAATGACCCTTTGGTTTTCATATAAATGGCATGGCAAGTGGTCTGAAAATTAGGGTCTCCGTTAACCTTCTCTCTGGTCTTGAGAATGGTCAGTCATCCTCCTTGATGACTGCCCCACCCCTCTCATCGAGCCCTTTTAGGCAACTTATTCCAGGTGCAGCGGATGGTAGTATTGTGGGCATCATGGACCCAACCAAGCATTTCGATCCTGGAGCAGGTCCGCGAGTGGGAGCTTAGATCTCTTTTTTTTTTTTTTTTTTTTTTTTTTTTATAGAGAAACACCCCAAGTACATCGCAGACCCATGTGAAAGAACTCATTGTGATAGAAATCCGTAAACAGTGGGAATCAACTTCTGAAAAAAAACAAGACTTGCAAGACTTCGACGACCAACGAAAAACTACTAAACAGGCAACGCCGACTTGTGAGCTGGCTTGGAAACGGGCAAGGGAAACTTGTGCCTACAATACTTTTCCTATCCACGCTGACCTCTAACATTTGGCTCATCATAAATGAATAATTATAAATCAGATTGTCCTTGCACGCCAGACCCGTACATCCCTACAGATTTGTGAGCACACTTTCGGAAGTACTTAATTGCCCAAGGAGGGGGGCAGCAAAAAACATTGGACTTCACGTGCTCCCTCTTTGTGAATACTTTCCTGACCTCCTCCCTCTTCACACCCCGACGATGGCAGACTTGGCATAGTTTGGGCTTGATGAGGGTTACGGTCTTTGGGAGGATGCTCTGATGCATGTGTTGTTCATCTATCTTTCATGTTGGGTGGATTGAACTGGATTCAGATCCTTTTTGCGCATACAGGTCACCGCCGTAAACATCTCAAAGTGATACCTATGCATAAGGTGAAGAGGTTTACCGTGTGGCGTGCTTTCGTTTGCAGTGCGCTATCTTCGGAACCCCTTGGATTTCTTTTTGCTATTGCAGGGGTGTACAATAGCTATCTTCTTTTCTCAACATCTCAAAACTTCTGTCATTAGATATTTTTTCTTTCTTTTGACAGTGGCGTGATTCTATTTGCAAACAAATAATTGATGCCCCCTAAGCCTGGTGAATTTTGTTGCCATCTCTCCCCTCTTTTCCTCTCGACAAAACTTGTTCCGGAGCTGTTGCATTCAGATTCCAGTTTCAACCCCATCTTTCCGAAGATTGTGGTCATACCCCTCTTCTTGCACTTTTTCCCGGGCCTAACAACTCGCTCCGACTGAAAAGCAGCGTCAGGGACGAGGTTGGCCTCTCACAACCCCACTGTTCGGTTAAAAGACCAGTACATTGGCACCCGGGCCGCGGGTCTGACACTTTAAATTCTGACGGCGCGAAACGAAACGGGGCCACCGATCGAATTTATCAACAGTGGGCCCATCGTTTGACGTTTCGGCCTCGTTTTCTTGCGGCGACAAGTTTGGGACTGCAAGGCTGGGGCCGTGTGCTTGTCGTTTAAAGAAACATGTTCCCTCTGATTGGTTTCTCAGTAGTGTCATAGTGAATCCCCTCCTTGTGGATGGGCGATCAATGCTGCTGGCCTGGAGTATAATGTTTGGGGTCGTCGAGTCCCGTTCTGCATAGCAGGACGCTGATCCGTTTTCTAGCAGGTGCTGCTCCCCACCAATAGATCGGAGCCATCAACTGGCAAGTGCAGAATTTGGGGGGCGCTCATATCACGCTGAGTGGTGGCTTGTAAAATGTTTCTGAAAAGGACAAGAAGAAACTGTGGCTGCCCCACATTGTAGTTACCGATCAACGTGCATTTAGGGCGTCAGGTCCAGCCGTGCACTCACGGCCTCGAACCGGCACCCTCAGCCACAAAAACAGAGTCTCGTAACCACTACAACCCTTGGAGGTGTTATAAAGACTGGATACATACCGGTCTTGATATCCTGCCCACCCCCAGGGATGTAGCGTCCTTGAACTCACACCACACACACAACACCACACCACGGACACGACAATCCATGCACACTCTGCTTGAACAGCACGCGACCCACCACCGCTACTTAGCCTGGTCACTCGAAGGTGCGCCAACTTCCCTAGCCAAGTGGTTCACACCTTAAGAGCATAGGCACTCTCACAGAAGGGTAGAGGAGTCGCATCTCCTTGGGCTGCTGAACTTGGGGGAACAGGTTGCAAAGGCCAAGCTATGTCCAGATCGGCATCGATAAATTAACCATGGTCAGTTTGAGTCTTGATGATGCCCGTCCACAAAGAAAAAGGAAATATCCCAGTCCATGATGGCCCAAAAAACATACAGGTTCATGCAAGCATAGACCTCAAGCCAAGCCTTTTCTTTTTCCTTTTTGATCCCAATGCTCTGCAGACTTACATGCAAAACTATGATATTTCCTTTGGTTTCGAGGAAAGGAAAAATAAAACTTTGCCCAGTGCACAATGCTCCTGAAAAGCACAAGCTTGTGCAAGCATTCATATCAAAGACTTCTTCTTTCTTGATCTCAAACATCTTTGGACTTCAACATCAAAATACAATCATTCAAGA
Source organism: Chara braunii (assembly GCA_003427395.1). Classification (NCBI taxonomy): domain Eukaryota; kingdom Viridiplantae; phylum Streptophyta; class Charophyceae; order Charales; family Characeae; genus Chara; species Chara braunii. Next base: position 3,023,375 of record BFEA01000077.1, on the reverse strand, counting down.
ACGTTGGTACCGTTCATGGTTGTTAACTTGTTGCACACAAGTCATTAAACACGAGTCGATGCCACACGAGTTGATGCCATGATGTTGGTCAAATTTGTCTTTGTTTTGAATCTTGTGTGGTCCCAATTCGCCATTGGTGCGCCCCCCGTCTCCCCGTTGAAGAAAAAGAAAAAGTCTGTACCGTCTTCTGTTTTGTGTCAGTTTGTGTCACAGGTACCGTCTTGATAGCGAGTTTTCTGGTTGTCGCAGACCTTCCTTTGCTTTGTAGGGGCGTTGCTGGCTTGTGAGGGTGGTGTGAACGTAGATTGTGTGGAGTCTTCTTCCTGGTGTGGGCAGGTGAGAGTCTGCGACACCCAGCAACGCCCCTACAAAGCGAGGGCAGTGCTGTATGAAACAGGCTATCAGAGCCTTCCATTTCTTGTCATTTCCTCCCTGTCTGTCCATTGTTCACTGGACAGTGCTGTGCGCTAGCATAGATACATGACTTTGCTAAATCCATTGGTCACATCTGGAGTGGCCATGGTCAGCCTTATCATTAGGCGGCCACACTGTGCCTGTGGTGCCAGGTTGTGCCAGAGCGAGTTTTCTGGTTGTCGCAGACCTTCCTTTGCTTTGTAGGGGCATTGCTGGCTTTTGAGGGTGGTGTGAACCTAGATTGTGTGGAGTCTTCTTCCTGGTGTGGGCAGGTAAGAGTCTGCTTCGATTGTCATCACAGGTACTCTAGATTGGAGTGGTTGGTGCCCAGCTTGGGGTATCAGTTGTTTGGCAGTTGTTGGTACCCACCTGCGACTTCGGTTTAGGTCGATTATCACTTATAGACTCATCAGTTTAGGGGGAATCTGGAGACTGTTGAGGGTTCATGCTCCTGATAAGTTAGTCAAACACCAATGACACAGCCTGTCACAGCCCCCTGTTTCTTTTCCTTCTCTCCCTTTCTGCCTAGGGTCCACTGGGCAGTTAGTACGGTTACAGTGCCCATATGTGTACACATATACCTACGGAACCGTACTGGTACACATACACCTACAAGGGTGCCACCCCTGTATGCCCACACCAGCACTGATGGGTGCCTGTGGCATTTGCAGCTCAAAAGCTGTTAACGGCCCAATTAACGGACCCTGAAGCCCCGCCAGAATCCCCGTCCCTTCCCCCTTCCCCCCCAACCCCCCCTTTCCTCCCCATTGACGACAGCAATGACCGTGTTGAGGAGGAGAACAAGAAGCAAAAACCAAAGATTGCTCTCTCTCTCTCTCTCTCTCTCTCTCTCCTGTCTCTTATACACATCTAGATGTGTATAAGCGATCTCTCTCTCTCTCTCTCTCTCTCTCTCTCTCTCTCTCTCTCTCTCTGGATTTGAAAATAGCATGTGAGAAAGAAGATCGAGGAGGAGGAAGATAACGATGATCATGAGGAGAACAACGAAAAAAGAAGAAAGTAAGCTCTCTCATTGCGTGGGCCACCTTTTTTTCCCGACTTAAAAATAGCATGCACCATCTGGAGCACACCCAGGAAAGATATGGAGGGCAGCGATGACAACAATTAGGAGGAGGAGGGGAAGGACAACGAGGGAGAAAAGGAGATGATAATTTGAACAAATGAGGCACAGCACGGGGGCATGACATCAAGAACCACGAAGAAGAAACAGACGTACAAAAAATGCAAGTTGAGAAAGACAAAGGAGTGAAGAAAAAGAGCAAGAGGAATCGAACTGAGAACGGAACAGCAGCGTTGCTCAGCTGCACGAGTTTGCCAACGAAGTAACTCCCAGAGAGATCTGCAGAAGCCTGCAAATAAAGTGAACTGCACTCCCAGAGAGAGATACATGTCTAGAAACTGACAACCACTCTCAGTGAAAGAACATGTCTAGACAAGAGCTTGTAGATCGATGCAGGCTAGGAAGTCGTAGGAACCACCATCGCTCGCCCTCTGCTATTGGAGGGATGCTGCACCCATCACCAGTGAATTCTGCTTCAGTTCTGAAGACCAGGAGGAAGTAGGAGACATGGAAGATGCTCCGCCCCAACAGCATGGCTTTCCAGGAGATCGAAGGCCTGCAATGCATGAATGATCGAGTCACAGCAGCCTCTTCAGTAAACCGCGTCCGATTCCTCCACCTTGCTGTGTCCTTCCTTCAGTAGGTTTGGATGCGCAGTGCGCAAGATGACCAAAATAACGGTACCCATGGTACAGCTCCGCAGAGGCGCTTTGCCAAACGCAGTGTGCATCGAAACATTACCTGCACTGCAGTCATGACCGGAAAAAAAAGAAAGCCAGATCGTTGCTTGGCACTTCTGCAATGCATTTGGGTGGACACTGGATAGACTCTCTCTCTTTGAGACGAAGCATGAGCGACGTACAAGCGTGGGCAAAGGCAAGATGGGTCGAAGCTGCACTTGCTGGGGGCCATGCCACGTTCCCTTTCCTTGCTCCAGCCTCAAGAGTCCCAGGTTCCACCTTTTCACACTCTTTACCCCCCCTCCCTCCCTCCCTCTCTCTTCCCGAGTGGGACCTTATTGCCGCACTCCTGCTCAGGACCCCCGTTGCTCCCTTCCTTGCAGCACCGCTACTGACTCATGCCCACAACCTCGCCCTCCTCTCTTTCTTCGGAGCACACCTCCCTCAATTCCCCTTTAATCATCCCTTCATTCACTTTGTCAGTCTTGGGCATGCGGCTCTGAGGACCTCCACGACCAAGATACATGATTTCCGCACGATTCCTTTTGTCGCGCTGCACAAACAACACATCAGCATTGCAAATCGGAAATCGTAAATCCTAAACAACAGACTCTGGTGATGAATACAGTCAGTGGCCTGCATGGGGAGAATACGGATATCTTTGGGCTTCATATAACGAACCTGAACAGAGTCAATACCATGCACTGTGCGCAGAATATTAGTGAACTTGAAAAAAGGCATCCCTCAACAAAGAACACTTTCAGATGTCGTTTCACGGAGAACGCTCTGATCAAATTTCATTGAACTTTCATTTGGAGGTATGTTGAACATATTGCTGGAATTGGATTTTGACAATGCACACTTGCTCTGATCCCTCTACAGTCTTCCCCCGAATACAACGTATGGTCATTATAGCTGAATTTGGTGTATCTTTCAGTCTAAATTCAGCTATAATGACCGTGCGTTGTATTCGGGGGAAGACTGTAGCTCTAAATATTTGGATCATACCTGGGGCGCACCTGTGCGGTGTGGAGGGCGCAGTGCGCGAGTTGGTGATGCGCGTGCACCGCGCACACTTTTGGGTTGCTCTAGGTGCGGCCCATGTGAGATGATGCGCACAGACTTTTTTTTTTTTTTTTTTTTTTTTTTTGGTGTGTGTGTGTGTGTGTGTGTGTGTGTGTGTGTGTTGTTAAAGCACCCCAAATTCTCTCTCTCATTTCCTCCCCAAATCATAAAAAAACATCCAAAACGATAAAGTATACATAGACAATATAATAGAATATAATAGAATATAATAGAATATAATAGAAAATGCAAGGTTGGCCGCGTTTGTGTGGTTCAGCGGCAAGTGCCCGCACACCCATATGCCGCCGAAGTGGCACGCTTGCACATACTTTGTCACAGGCCCTCGTTTGTTGTCCTCTTCGCCTTCTCTGCCTACGGTTTACCGGGCAGCTCTGTTTGATGATATATACATATATTTATTTGATCCATACAAGGGTGGAGGGCAAGAAGCTACTTACCTAAGACAGAGGACTCCACCAGCTAGAAAGCACCGGCACATTCACAAAGGAACATGCACGAGGTCACTCGTAGACGACAACCGCAAAGACCCGCAATGCGAGATGTCCAATAGGAAATAGTAACATCATAGGTGTCCGGGTGTCCCATCCCGTCGCCCCACCTTCGTTCCAACAACCCCAAGAAGCCCCGTTCTTGCCGACAAAACGTGGCGGCAGTCGTCGCCAGCGGACAATGTCATCTGACAGGACGGCAAGGCCTCAGCGCAAGAAATGATAATAAAAAAGAAACACAAACCACCCTCATCATGACGGTATCCGACCCGAACTGCAGCTTTCATACACTCGACACCCGGAAGTCGAAGTTCACAACTTCCTGGTATGGAGCGTATGCAAGCTGCATTTCAGGTCAGATACTGTCATGATGAGGGCACTTCGTTTTGATGCAGCCCGCTTTCCGAAAGGAACAAAGCACCGTCGTTATGTCAGTATTGGACTGCCAGCCTGCTTACACAAAACGAACAAAAGTGTCCATGACTCCATAAGCCCGTTGGAGCAATTTTTTTTCTGGGCCTTGGCGAGACCCGAAAACAACGTTGCACGCGGCTGTTTCAATTTTTCGTTGTCAAGGAGGGCGAGGGGTAGAACACCCTCCCCCCCCTGTTTTTCTTCTCCAGGGAAACCTTATTTTTGGGCGTGGCGCATGCTGTGCGAGTGCCATCTACGCTGCACGCTTTGTGCCGCACGTGCGTGATGCAGCGCACCGCATCGCAGTGCGCTGCAGCTATGATTTGGACAGTTTGGAGTTTCCTGCTAGGGGGAGGAGGGGAAGGGGGGGGGGAGGCGACAGTCTTGTGATATCGTCTTTGAAGTTTGAACTGACCGGCCACAGGTAAATTCAGAGTTCTTTTGACTCGTCCGATTCCATTGGAATTCACACCCAGGTCTGCATTTCAACAGTTTGTAGCAGTGTACCAAACTGAGCTAGGCCAGTTGGTGAGTTTTCTGCTTTTAATACCGAGGTCTACTAGCTAGCAGAGAAGCTCTCCACCAACCAAATCTCATCCCTACAAACTTCAGCTATCGTGGAGAACCATATCCCATTGCCAGATACAGACATACTTGTCGATGTGAAAAAGCTCCATAGTGCCAAACTTGCCCTTTTTGTTTGTAAGTTATAACTTTTTTTAACTCTTGATGCAAAAAAAGTGCATGGTCCGAAATTTGCCCTACTTATGACACTTACCTTCATTTTGCCAACACGCAATTTTCACCCCGGTGAGATGTTAAACACTGCCATGACCCGCGCAAATCGCTGCCCAAGATTCCGGCAATTTCCGAGAGCAAGCTGTCCTTTCGATCTGTTTTCCGAAAACTCCGAGTCTGAGTCTGTTCTGCAGTGATTTGCTGTGTTTTTCTGTGTGTGTTGTCAAAAAAAAAACAATCTCTCTCTCTCTCTCTCTCTTATTCCATCCACAAACCATCACAGACCATCTCCATAAAACAAAAAAAGTATAGGTGGGCAATATAATGGAAGATGCAAGGCTCCCCACGTTTGTGTGGTTGAGCGGGAAGTGCCCACACACCCATCTGCTGCCCAAGGGGCACACTTGCACAGATATTACATAGTTTTTTCAGCTATAAGAAAAAAAAATAGCTATAAGAAAGAAAAAAAAAGGGAAGCGCCAAAGTGCCCACTCACCCGTCTGCCGCCGAAACATACAACTCCATCCTGCTCCACAAAACCACATACGTGGCACAGATCCAAACATTCGTGCGTACATCGATGGAGGACAAAAGGCGACATGCTTAACAGTGCACTACAACACAGAAGGCCCTACGAACAAGAAAGCACCGACCAAGCCCCCATCGGTCCAAAAGAATCAGGAGACTGTGTTTGTGTGACCTGCCACTAACGTGCATATGCCGTGCGCTTGCGTGAGTCTAAGTATGGGTTACGTGTGCTTACTCTGTTGGCCATGTGCGTGTGGCTGTGCCTTGGGTGAGGACAACGTAGGGATAGATAGACAGACAGGGGCAGGACTGAAAGTACGCCGTATGACACATTGAGGCATAGTTTAGTACCGAGGGACATAAGTAGAATTGGCTAGTGACCCGGCAGGGATTTTCCAGTGATTCTGGAGGGGCACGAAAGGTCCAGTAGCTTACCTGTAAGTGATGATGTTCCAGGGCCTGAATGTAGGTGGGTAGTTGTCTAGGTTTGGGGTCTGTAGGTAGATTTCCGTCTGCAATGATGTTGCCGCCAAAAGGAGGGAACACCCGGTAGGCCTCGTGCACCCAAGAGCAGCGGGTAGAGGCAGGAAGCAGCTGGCTTGGCGGTATCGGAGGCCGGAGGCAGAAAGTATATCATTCGGTGCAATGCGCATTCCGCTCATTCACCCGGCAATCATGCTGCTGCTCTGCCAAGAGGCAGAATTGGCAGAGCTCCCGGAAGGAGAAGGTGGAGCTGGAGGGTGATGAAAATGACCTCCATGGTTATGGAGGTGTAGTAGGGAGGAGGTACTAGTCCTAGGCTATGGAGGTGAGGGAGAAAGACCTCTACCTAGACTATGGAGGCGGAGTAGAGGTAGGAGGAGGAAGGAGTTCGGAACCAGGAAGGAGACTCGCATTTGGCTGTGGTGGACTTGCATCTTCATCTCCAAGGTTGGTGCTGCATCTAGAGACCCCTGAAGGGGTTTACAGGTAGGTTGTGGACTTCACCCACTAGTGTAGGCTTGGCAGCTGAAGCGGGAGAGGGCATGGAAGCCTTTGCGTTGTCCTTTGAACATCCAGCTAGACTTGGATGTGCCACCATAGCCAGATGCCATCTGGAGGTGTATGGGAAGTGGTAGAGGTCAAATGAACGCCCTTTATGTTGCTGGCAGTAAGGGGAGTGATCAGACATTGGTTCTGGCTCTTTCATTCATTGTTGTTGTTCATTGTTATTAATCAGCAGGAGATGTTATAACGGGAGATGATGGTGGCAAGATGAGGTAGAGCTAACATTGGTTCCAGCTTGTCTTCTTCTACTTCTCCTCCTCCTCCTCCTTCTTCTTCTCCTTTTCATTCTTCTTCTTCCTTGGTCCCATTCATCTTCCAATCCTCTTTCATTTTAGTTGCAATTTGTCAAATGATTGGCATTGTCTCTTTGTGAGTTTTGCATTGGGAACTGACCCGGATCATAGCAACACACAAAAGCTTCATAAAATCCCATCACTTGTCAGCTCCTCTTTCTCATCAGGGAACTCCGTTCGCACCCATGTGATTTCTTCCATACTCACTTCACTAACCAATGGCAGAGGATAAATTTCATCAATCAACTACAGACGATAGGACACCAGAACGACAACCGACAACCTACTACTTCACTTTGTGAAGTGGAAAGCCTCCCTTACGTATATGTGGACACATCAGTCCTTCCTTCTCGCTGTTTGTTTTTCTGGAGTGCCTCTTCTTCCTTCGCCCTAGGTTGCAAAGCTCCTTGGACGAGACAAGGCAAGACCCTTCTGAAAAAGGTGAATGCCTCCACAATATTGATAATGTTACATGCAATTACGCATTATCATTTCACTTGTGCTACAAATCCTCCAAATACTTTTGATCTTTTCACATGATCTGCACCAAGCGACCACATACAGCACAAACTGGAACATGGACGAACAGATATGGCTGCAACTCATCCTTTGGGGCATCTTTTAAAAGTGGAACGATACAGAGAAGATTAGCATGGCCAACGCCGACGAAGACGAAGACAACGAAGACGAAGAAGACGACGTAGACGAAGACGAAGAAAAAGACGATGACGAAGAAAAAGACAATGACGACGACGACGGCGAAGAAGAAGAAGAAGAAGAAGAAGAAGAAGAAGAAGAAGAAGAAGAAGAAGAAGAAGAAGAAGAAGAAGAAGAAGAAGAAGAAGAAGAAGTAGGCGACGACGGCGACGGCGACGGCGACGACGTAGAAGAAGAAGAAGATGAAGATGAAGAAGAAGACGGCGAAGACGGCGAAGACGTCGAAGAAGAAGAAGATGAAGATGAAGAAGAAGACGGCGAAGACGGCGAAGACGTCGAAGAAGAAGAAGAAGAAGAAGAAGAAGAAGAAGAAGAAGAAGAAGAAGAAGAAGACGAAGATGAAGAAGAAGACGGCGAAGACGGCGAAGAAGAAGAAGAAGAAGAAGAAGAAGAAGAAGAAGAAGAAGAAGAAGAAGAAGAAGAAGAAGAAGAAGAAGAAGATGATGATGATGATGATGATGATGATGATGATGATGTCTGCAACTGACCCTTTGCTGAACTGCCTTCTTGACATCCACAGAATCTGGAATGTGTATGAAGCGAATCATGCAGCCTCGCACAAATAGGAACGGGAGCTTTCTCTGCACACCCTGTAATCCGGAAAACGTCATCAATTCGTGCTGGAGTTACATTTTCTCGACTTCCTTTTCTTTACCTGTTTCTGTCTGGGACTCTGAACCTTCCTCCGCTTAATTCAGTGTGTGGTTCTACAACTTTACCTGTTCTCAGCATCAAATCAAACCCTCATCAGAGTCATCATTCATGTAAACAGAAGTAAAACAGAATTCAACAAAGTACTTTGTTCAACCAGAATCCATCACTTGATGGATCGAGTGTGCGACCTTGTATACGAGTTGAAGACTGAATCGCTGCTGATACTTCTCACGGACTCTCCAGGCAACCACCACGTTGAAGTCAGGGTTGGCGTGTGTGTTATCTGAGATCTGGGAAACCCTGTGCATCAACACTTAATCCGTCTCACTGGTCTCAGCACATAGAAGGGTACCTCACATACCAACTGGCCTAGCTCAGTTGGCACACCCCCCCTGGACTGAATTGTTGAAGTACAGACCTGAGTCCGAACTCCACTGGAAGCAGATGAGTAAAATATTACAATTCTGAATTACCTAGTGCAATCAGACTCGTTCTCAAACACACTTTTCATACATGTAAACAGCAACGCAGCAACTGGCGACATGCGGCCACACAAAATTCAGAGATATGGCTTCCAGATACGAGTTCACTCTTGACTGGCTATGGCGACTTCAGCGCCCAACAACTCACTGTTTACACACGCCGGATCACCCTGGATATCCCATACACGTCACTCTGAACACTCGAACACACACACACACTTCCTACTTACTACAGCTATGGCAGCGATGGCTGCCTCTAACCTATCGCTATACTAACTCCTCCTCTCTCGCCCACTGCGTCCTCCGGGCTCATCTGCAGACCTCCTTGCACTAGTCGCTGTGGCAGCGCTTCCGCATGGCTCACGCAGGAATGAATCCAAGGCTGGGCGCTGCCTCTTGATTTATACTTCAGAAACTCGTTGGTCTGCCCTTTGCCATCGGYCCWTGGTGCTCACAGTCCCCCYGTGGTACTTGCTGGACCGGACTGGGACTGACTGGACCTTCTGCTGACTGACTGTGGACTCACCGCTATCCTCCCGACGTTGTACTGCTGTTGCACTGCAGTTTAGTCCACCACTTGCCTCGCCACTTGACCACTTGCCCACTTGCCTACCTTCTAGAAGGTCTACAGCTAAGCTTCCGGAACTCACTAAGACTTCTACGCTATAGACCTACAGATCGAACCCCTGCTGCCTATGGACCTACAACAGACCTACCAACTGTCTACTAATACACAGGTCACAGGTTCAATTCTCGGGATCTATACAGATACTGTACATAGGTAGGGTGAGGTCTCGGGATCGAACCCTGGGTACTGCATCCGCTACTGCTAAAAGGTGAAAACCGTTTCACTAGGGCCGGTCAGTTTGATGACAATATCTCAAGGTCGTTGCCCTTTGGAAAAAAGAAAACAAAAGAAGGGTACCCCACGCCTGCGTGGTTGAGCAGGTAGTGCCAACACATCCATCTGCTTCATGTGCACTTCCACCCAAGAATAACTTCACGTTCACTCCCCCAATCACCAATTCGGCATTGGCCTGCACCAAGGCAAGCACAAAAAGCCAACAATCATCGCCAGATGTGTATCGGGTACGCCTTAAACCACCAGTACTTCCTGAAAGTGTGGCCGTTGACGTGCCGAGAAGCGCTGGGATGAACGAACGCTCCTGCCGCTGTGGGCTATATTCATTTCAAACGAGCCATCACAGCACTGTAGCAATGGCTGGCCGTTAATGCGGCAGGCTCTTCAAAAGTACTCGTGGTTTAACCTGCAAACATTCCTAAAATGTTAATCGGTGAGCCTCACAAGCCTAACCTACCTGTGCGCGGCAGAGAAATAGTCTGAAATACACATTTACTCCGTATACCACACTCCAGAACAGAAGAGTTTGTGTGTGCTCCCTCCCTCGCACTCCTCGCTCTAATATGTGGAAACATGTACTGCGTTGGAGCACGGAGGAGCACGAGTAAGCAAGCACATACACACACACACACTCAAACTCTCACTCTAATCCAGCGCTTAACTGAGATGGAGAACAGACGTTTCCTGAACAGTGAACAGTTCCAGCAGCAACTAAAGGTTAACCTAGCGGTTAACTAAAGTTAACCTTTAGTTAGTCTTTAGTTCCAGCAGCAACCAAGGTCATTCCCTGCAGGACAAAAGTGGTAACACTAGTAACGCTAAGTGGTCGGCGAATGGCCTGACATGTTTCAGTCAGATCGCCGCTCCTGACCACCATCACGGGCTAGGACGCTGGCCATTGTCATGGGCAATGTCCGCGAGAAAGAAAGCATGTGAGAGGTATATTTTGTTGCCCAGCTCTGAAGTCACACCGACCTTGACAAAGTTATATGACTGTGTTGAGAAATTCAAGTTTGGTGGCGATCACGAGTGCGAGTACATAATCATGGACAAAAGGGAAACCCCAAGTGGCTGCTTTATCCAGTCAAAGATGGTGTATAAAAAAATAAAAATAAAAATAAAAAAAATGGTATATAATAGTATATGGTATGCCACGTCATGCTAAAACTTTCAGACAATGAGCTGTTTCTTTACGTCTGAAGACGAAAAAAAGAAAACAAACGCAAAAGGATTTTTTGAAGAAGATTACGTACATCTCAGAGAGAGAGAGAGAGAGAGAGAGAGAGAGAGAGAGAGAGAGAGAGAGAGAGAGAGAGAGAGAGAGAGAGAGAGAGAGAGAGAGAGAGAG
>BFEA01000077.1:2991630-3012478 GCA_003427395.1 Chara braunii | reverse complement strand
AGAGAGAGAGAGAGAGAGAGAGAGAGAGAGAGAGAGAGAGAGAGAGAGAGAGAGAGAGAGAGAGAGAGAGAGATGTCTGGAAATTTGTAATTAGCGGATGAAACTTCATGAAAGGCTCCGCACTACAGAAAATAAGAAAAAAAAAAGAAACAGAGAATTTGTTGAAGAAACTAGTTTTTGAAAACAGTTCAGCGAATAACTATGACAGAAACATCATAACAGGTAGAGGAGTGGACCTTCTCCCTTTGAAATATTTGCATTGTAAATCTGATGTGCTCTCATTTGTGTACTACAGCATACACTTCAAGGGAGTAGAAGAATCGACACACCAGCAGGCATTATTTATTTTATATTATTGGCATTTTTGCAGCTTCTCCGAACATTTTCCTCTATGGACTAAGCCTACAATCTGTTACCTCAGCACAGAGCCACTACCTTCTTCCCCCGAATACAACGTACGCCGTACGGTTATTAAAGCTGCATTTGGGCCATCTCTCAGTCTAAATACAGCTATAATGACCGTACGTTGTATTCGGGGGAAGAAGGTAGTTCCCCCACAGCAAACTTCCAAAGGATTCATGGAAAGAGCTCTCTTTGGGATCTGGTGGCTCAACCGACCACGCTCATTTTTCGTTGACCCGTCTTGAAAACTAGGCCTTGCACCCACAGTCGGCAGAAAACTGAGAAAAGAGCTTTTCAATCGGATTTTTAATCCAACCGGCGAGTGGCAAGAAGAGAACGGCCAGTGGTTAAAAAGCAGGCGCCTCCTTGTAACCCGGCGGGTTGCCCTCCGATAGTGGCAGTTGAAGCTGAGATAAGAACAGGAGGCTGCACCTGAAAGTGTGCCAGCTGACAGAAAGTTCATCGGTTTTTTTAATCTGACTGCAAGAAGCTCTGCACAACCTGAAAACCAGAAAGTGGAGGAAGACCAATAGTAAACTTAGGGGTCGATACCTACCCTCCCCCTCCCCCCCACCAATGAAATCATTTGGGTGGTTAACAGACCAAATTCATAAGCACAGCAGAAGTCGAGTCGTTCAATCAACTTCAGCCAGCCTTGGTTCTCCAACCCGACGAAATGCTGCAATGTTCATAGACTGACAAAAAGACGATTCAGGCACAGCTGGCTTGGCTGAAGGTTTAGACTGAGCACTGGGGTTTAGAAATTCCACAGAGATGACAGAGGTGAGATTTATGTAAGTACTGTTTGCAGAGAAAACAGGAAGCCGTGCACTGTGAGCGAGAGAGATTTGTGCTTCACAGCGACGAGATCGGATACCATGCTGCCTGAAACCCAGCCCATGTGGCTGAATGGTACAACGCACATGCAGCTGTTAATAAGCAGATCATCAGTTCGAGTTCTGAGTCTTCTGACTGAATGAGGTGAATACAACAATGGTAGGAGCTAACCCATTTTCAAAAGTGGGAAAAGAAAAAACAAGGTCGGCTGACGCCTTTTTCAATCCATTAGAGAATGGGGAGAGAAATGGGTTAACTACAGACCTCCACAGTCTCAGTGGTTGCATTGCTCACCACCACACTGGATCATCCACACCATCATAAGGAAGGGTCAAACAACCAAATTTAGTCAATACAAACTTACAAACCAAAAATTCCAGATCGATTAGAACTTAGAAACTGTTTCGCTAGTCCTTCCTGACATCTGTTAAAATTGGATCGATACACAGAACACATAGCATGGACGCTGTGCAATGATGACAAGCATAAATCAAGAATTTCGTGGGTCTTCTGGATTGTAGTGATGATTGGTAGAGACGGGTGGGGCCATTCGCATTCCATTGTCTTTTTTTTTTTTTTTTTTTTTTTGTTAAAACAATCCCCTTCTATTCTGGGGGGCATCAGTCCGGTTGGATGCCCGGTTGCTTATCACCCGCAAGCATGTTGTACACAAATGTAGCAACGAGGGAGATTAGAAGATAAGAAGAGGGGAACAGCCCAGCCCTTGTGGCACTAGACGCCTAAACAAGGGGGGCCTGCTACAGAGCGCCCATCTCCCAACCTTCATCCGTCCTCGGGGGCTAGTCTACTGGTTGGGAGGCTTACTAGCAGCACCCAGACATGCAGTAGAGCAGCCACCAGGGGTTTGGCAACGGGAGAAGGGGGGGGGGGGRGGGGTTCTGCACAGTCCTTCAGGCTGCCTGCCAATCTTTCATCGTATCTTTCCATGCCTAAGTCATCTCCACCCCATAACTACCTCCCTATCCATTTCCTTTCCTACTCCAATAGTCTGCTATTTCTGAAGTACCTTTCCCATTCTCCCCATCCATCCTACTATACCATCTCAGTGATCTCACCCTATGACGTACATTTATACCAAAAGTCCCCCCTACCCCGCCTAAGCCAAGCCTGAACCATTTAGACGTTCCTTATTCGTATCTATTAAATGTATATCCACAGCATTTCCTATATCATCCTCTATCCTGAAACGGTTTTCACCTTTACGGTACTCCAATAGTCTGCTATTTCTGAAGTACCTTTCCCATTCTCCCCATCCATCCTACTATACCATCTCAGTGATCTCACCCTATGACGTACATATATACCAAAAGTCCCCCATACCCCGCCTAAGCCAAGCCTGAACCATTTAGAATTTTAGACGTTCCTTATATGTATCTATTAAATGTATATCCAGTATTATCCACAGCATTTCCTATATCATCCTCTATCCTGAAACGGTTTTCACCTTTACAGTAGCAGATGCAGCACCCAGGGCTTGATTCCTAGTCCTTCCCTTCACCCGTGTACAGTACCCATGAGCCCGTGTGTGTTTGAACCCACGACCTGCGTTCTGAAAGTCGTATGTTTAGCCGTTGTAGGTAGGTCGGTCATCGGGTCTCAAACTGTAGGTCAGCGTCTTAGGAATCGTAGCATTAGTATTGGTCGTAGCTGCTACAGTACCGAGAGGTCACCCAGGTCGTACCTGCTACAGTACCGAAAGGTCACGTAGGCTAGACTAGGACCTTCTAGATGAGTCTACTCTACCCCTTCGTAAGTCCTAGGAGGCAGTCCGTAGGCAAGTGGGCAAGTGGGCAGTCTAACCTAGGCTAGTCAGCGGTACCCAGTCCCAGGTCGCACCTTGTCCAGTCAGCAAGTACCATGTGGGACTGTGTGCACCCCGGGCCCAGGGCCAAAGGCAGACCTTTGACGATTGGAAGTATAAATAAAGAGGCAGCGTCAAGTCATTCATGCATTCTGCCTGTGAGCCGTGTGGAAGCGCTGTCGGAGTGTCTTGTGTACGAAGGTCTGCAGGTGCCCGTAGGAGAAGAGGGCTAAGAGGAGGAAGACGCTGCCATAGCCGCTTGTGTTAGAGTTAGTAAGTAGACGGCAGCCATAGCTGCCAGTTAGCTTAGTAGTGTGTGTGTGTGTGTGTGTGTGTGTGTGTGTGTGTGTGTGTGTGTGTGTGTAAGAGTGTGTTGTGTATATGTGTGCGGGACATCCACGGAGATCCAGGGTGTGTGTGCAAACAAGTTGCTGAGAGTACAATGATTGTCCATAGCCGATCAAGACAAGTTTGAATCTGAACTGTGTCTTTGGCATCATTATCTCTGAGCTTTGTGTGGGTGCCAGTCGCCAGCTTGGTCGTCATCTGTTTGTACGCATGCTGAGTGCCGAGAAAGGCAAGGCTGATTGCAATCCCATCCATCAATCTTTATCCTAAGTCATATCTCCTCCTGAAGTTTCCTTTCATTCTTGTATATCTTACCTATATTTTTTCTTTTTTAATCTGAAGTTCCCCATCTTTTCATGACCATTACCTTATACAGGTCTAAACTATTATAATACATCTATTCTATTCTAATTGTATCGTAGTTCTCCTAGCTTTTCCACCTTAGTCTAAATATGATACAAATCGGCTGCTTTCATGAGGTTCGATCTTCCTAATCTGATTCCTCCTCTGCGTCGATTACCGGCGCATGGCGCGTCAGCAGTGGGCCAAACAGCATGCAACCAGTCGGAAGATCCTGGGTGAGCAGCTGCGAGTATGGTTCCCATCTGGCCCAAAAACCTTTCTCCTTCTGTTCCCCTGCCCGCCTGCTTCTGTGCAGGTCAGCCAGTATAGCAGTTCTAATATTTTCCAACGCTCTTTCTTGGTAAGCCTGCAGCGGTGGAAATGTTCCCTGTCGACACCTCTCATTCCTCAGGGTCCACAGGGTCCACAATACCGCTGCACGTATGGTCTCCGCTGCCACCACATCTTCCAGTCTCTATCTATCCACTTTCATCAAGGCTGCGAGGATTATGGCTGCATCGTCCTCTTCCATGACATTCAGTGGGAAATGCTCTGCCAGTTCCCGCGCCCACCATTCCCAGAATGCTTGAACAGCCGGGCATCGCACAAAGAGATGTGGAACAGTCTCCACCTGCCCACATCCCGCTGCACATGTCTGATCCTTATGCCGGCTCCTATTGTGCCGTGGGGATTGCCAAATGATTGAGCTTCCATAGCAAGCCGGCCTGTTTCTGGTCCGGTAGAGCGGCCAGGATTACATTTTGCTCATTCCATCTACGATGCGTCCATCTGTCGAAAAGCACGTCCGGAATCCAGTCCCTCTTCGCCCACCGATTCTTCAGGTCTGCACATATATCTACCGCCTCCAGAAGAGAGTTATAAATGTTTTTCGTGGTGAGGCTCTGGATTGGAACTGCTTTCTTCTGCATTCTCTGGCCTGGCCATTCCCACTCCCTCGGGTCCCATATCAAATCCCTTCGCCGGTCAGCTATCCGAAATGGTGGATATTGGCCCTTCTCCTTCCAGTCCCCTTCAGTGCCTTCACACACCGCCACTGTTTCCATCATGGTTCTGCTCACTGTTTTCTGAGGGCCTTTCCAACTGCGCACTGCATTCCTGCAGGGGCTCCCCTAACCCCTCATAGCCCGAATTCACTAGCCATCCCGTTACTTCCAGTTTTTTTGTTTTTGTTTTTTTCTTAAGAAAAACCAGTGTCTTTGCTAGGAGATCACCCGGCAATGTTCCACCCTGTAAACTCTGTCTGGTCTCGGGACTCCCCTCAACTTCACCCATTCCCCAGTGGTGAATTCGTCTTTCGGAATCTTTCCTTAATATCACAGCCCACTGGGGGGGGATATCCTCCTGCAATTCTCGAACCCTTAGCCTCCTTCTCATCCGTCCGTGCAGCAGTTCCACCATCTCCTCATCCTGGCGTCAATCCTTCCGATCTTCGTCCCAATGATTCCCACCTTATAAATTCATTGCTCCGCCCACTTCCACCCATATGCACCTCGCGGGCCATGCCACGGAAAGGGGTCTCCAATTGCATCACATATAAAGTTATAAACCGGTTGTCGAACAGTAACTGGTTGAAGACAGCGTCTGCAGTTTCCGGCATTCGACATCTCAGCCGTGCTTCTTTCCACAGCGCCAGCTTGGTGGACCAAACCGCGTCCCTGCGGATATGACCCATTGTCGTACTACTAATCAAGCACAGGTCCACCAGTTCTCTGGGCACCTGAAGTGCATACACCAGGTGGGTCCTGGTAACTTCTTGCCAGGGCCCCCCCACCATGGCCAGCAGGTGCCAGATCAGCTGGCGCATCTGCAGTGCAATCATTTGCTTCCGCGGGTCCAGAAGGCCCAGTCCCCAAACCGCCTTGGCTGAATAAGCTTATTCCAGGCCACCCTACGTATAGAGTTCTCCACATACACATTGTTTGACCATAAGTGCGCCTGCACCGCCTTCCTGATGTATCTGAAAGTGTGTTTGCCCGGCATGTGGATGGCACCGGCATACCATAAAGTAGACAGCACAGAGTTCTTAATAATCAGGGCCTTGCCTAAGGGTCCCATACTTCCTCTTGCGCTCCATGCCTTAAGTCGGGCTGCCGCTGCCGTTGCCCTGATCGCCATCTGCTCTACCCCTCCAAAACTTGGCGTGAGGTTTGCTCCCAGGAATGACATTCGTTCCCCTTCTGCCACTGTGGGAATATCCCATTCTTCTGGCGGGTCGACCTCCCGAGGGAGGATGGCCTTCGATTTGTGCCAATTCACCCGTGCCCCCAAGTATGCGCAGAAGGTCTGCAAATCTTCCTTGAGGATAGCCAGCTGCCGGGCTGTCGGGAGGATCCCTGCACCTGAGTCATCTGCGAAAGCCGTAGATTTGATCTCCTTTACAGGTCCTGCCTTCAAGGCGATCAGTCGGTCGTCTGCCCTTAATATATTGTGCATGAGCTCAATATAGATGACATAGAGGACCGGGGAAAGCGGACATCCTTGTCTAACTGACCTAGTAATCTTCAATTTGTCTGACCTTACCCCGTTAACTTGCATCACCGTTGTTGCCCTTTTTAGCATACTTCTCACCCATCCACAGAAGATACCTCCTATTCCCCCTACGCGCCATCCCCTGCAGGAGGAACTCCCAACGGACCCAGTCATATGCTTTCTCCAAGCATAGAAATAAACTCAACAGCACTCCCGGTACACTGCTCCTGCCCCAGAATCTGCTGCACCAGAAGCACATTAGTCAGGATCTGACGGCACTTCAAGCGGGTTGCCATTAGCTTAGCCATGATTTTGTATAGCGCATTAAAATTGGATATCGGCCGCCAGTTTCGCACGTCTTCCTTCGCCCTTTTTTTATAGAGCAACACTACATACGCATCTGCGAAGCCTAGCAGAAAGGATCCGCATTTAAGTGCTTCATTATAAGCCGCCGTCAGCAAAACCACAAAGAACTTGCGAAAGTCCTTGTATAGCTCCATCGACATGTYGTCCAACCCCGGCGCCTTAAGCCTAGGCAGATCTGCAATCGCTGCCTCCACTTCATCCTCCTTAATATCCTCTTCAAGCCTGCAAGTACTTTCCAGGTCCAATCGGCTTTGGACATGGCCTGTCTCTTATACACATCTAGATGTGTATAAGAGACAGGTATAGCTCCATCGACATGTCGTCCAACCCCGGCGCCTTAAGCCTAGGCAGATCTGCAATCGCTGCCTCCACTTCATCCTCCTTAATATCCTCTTCAAGCCTGCAAGTACTTTCCAGGTCCAATCGGCTTTGGACATGGCTCCACACTGTCTCTCCTGGATGGTTTGCCATGTCCTCTGGCACCCATGGTTCCTCTTCCGTTAACAGGCCGCAATAAAAATCGGTGACACACTTCAAAATCCCCCTCGTAGTGCGTTGCCTTGGCTGATTCTCATCGAAGGGGTGGTCCATGGCTGTAATCAACGACGCAGCCTTTCATGCACCAGCCATGGCAAAAAAAATCCTTGACATGCGTTCCCCTACCACAATCCACAACTCCTTGGTTTTCCTTCCCCATTTGATAGCCTCCTCCTGCTGCCATTCCTCCAGCCTCGAGCCGCCTCCACCCGCTCAACCCACCATTCGTCCTCTGTTTGCTCTCCTGCCGGATCCCCGTTCAGTTCTTCCAGCCTGTGGGAGAACTCCTCCCCTGTTCGTTGGTGCGCCAAGTAGTTCTCGTGCAGCTGCTTCGCCAGTGCCCCTCGCAAGTCCTGGATTGCCAACGCAATGTGGGCCAGCAGGCTATCCTACGGGCAGTCTTTCACCTATTCTTCCCAAAATCGGGCCACCACAGGCTGATACTCTGTACTTTTAAAGACCCATGCCAGAATTGCCTTCGGGGCGTGGCCCATCTCCAGCCGCCCCACCGGGTAGCTTGCTCTCACCGCCAAATGATCCAATGTAGCCATCGGGCTTATATGGCCTGCTCGAACACTTTGTTAAGATCCATCGATGCCCATATCGTATCTATTCTGCTTCTCCTGGTCATCGGGTTCCGCAGGATGTGAAGGCCCTGCCTTGCGGGTATAAGGTCCGATATGAGTCGGTGCAACCTAGCCCTGTCATTCCGTTAATAAGTGCCATCGAGTCAGCGTCTGCATGCCTTGGTCTGGCAGAGTTCATCACCGGATCAGCGACCGAGTTGGCAGCTATGATAACCTTATCCACATTCCATTGTCAGAGGTGACAGAGAATGGCACCAGCATAAAACTCTGGCAGTCTTGTGTCGTCGCACCAGCGTCAAACAGCATGTACAAGATTGAATGTCGTCCATCAGGGGCTGGGTCGACTTATAGTGTTGACATGCGTTGACCAGCCTCTGGTCTCTTGCATACGATGGCCCGGATCGTCCGTCAGCCAATGGCCTGGATCCCGTACAGTTGCAGAAACCGATATACCCCACTTGGGCTTGATCTCGTCTGGATACCTGCAAACAACCAGAGGTGTGTACCTGATCTGTGGCTGAGGCAGGGATCGGGTTGACTTTGACTCGTGGGCCTGTATCCCAAGCTGAGGTTGACCGTCGACTTTCCCAAGGTCAACTGCCTCGCGTTGAGCCTCTGAAGGCCTGTTTTGGCCTGGCCTTGGGTACCCCCCAGCGATAGGCCTTTGTTCAAGCATTCTCACGACTTGGGCGTGACTTTCGACCCACGTTTCGGGCCTTCGACCAGAAGTGACGACCCACATCCCACGACTGATGCATATTGGAGCTGAGTTATTGCAGGGCGTTCTATTCGGGTGAGGACGGTAGACTAGAGCCACACCCCTGAATTGGATACAGGGGATGGATGGCAAAAAGTCAAAACTCCCTCCGTGTTCTCAAAGGGGAACCTTCAGCCGCATGCTGCTCTCCCTCAGTGCTCTCAAAGACGACACTGTTTTGTGAGCGGTAGAACTGTAGAACCAACCCTTACAACCTCAGCCTCTCATACAGATAACCAGACAACTGCGCCTACTGTTTTCCTAAGAACACAATGTACGGTCGTTGGCGCATAATTTGGGACAACTCTGAGTCTACATGCAGCAATAATGACCGTGCGTTGTATTCGGGTGAACACAGTAGGAGTTCTCAGACATTCATTGACTGGCCATCTGCCTGCAGGCTCAGAAAGAGTGGAGACAACATCAGCAACCGTGAGGACGAATACGGCACCGGAGCAGTGGACAGTCACACTGACTTCAAGTCTTCACGAGCATCATAACCTATTTATATGTTCTTCAGTTCAAACAGAGAATTGACGACATACTGAGAGGAAAAAGTAACTCAATAACTCGTTCAGACAAGTGTGACATAGTACTAACACAGTGCGTGCATCTGAAAGCATTCTTCTAAATGTGCCTAGCTCATGACGATTTGACCACACTTCTGATGTGTATGCCCTTCTTCCTCACAGAAGGTACAGGACCATCAGGGTCTGTACTTCTTTGTTATTTTAGGACTGAGGATTGTGTTCGTCAGTGCACGGGTCATTTTACTTGAAGACGACATTTGGGGTTGGAACTGCCACTTGGTATTGGCATTTTGTTGATGCGGTTTGGTTATTTCTATTTGACCCCACATGCTGGCAGAAACTGTTCCTTTGCCAGGCAGAAAGTGTCAAGAGACACCGCCACCAGCGCACTGCTCGGCTGGAAATGCACACTGCATGTGTTTTGACTTTGAGGTGAGCACCAGGTATCGGACACCGTGAAATGGCGTCATTTTCTGGTATCCAGGACAACGGGGTGGGGGGGACGGCACCTCCTCCGTTGGAAACAGTACAGTAACACTTGAACCTAAACAAAACTACACTTGCATCTCTCGTCAGATCCCCTTTTGGGTAGTGGGAAGTTCTGCTTTCCTTATGAGGAAAGCACTTCCATCATAGAAGCAGATTTGTGCGGTGGCATTTGGGTCTCTCTCACCCATCGCAATTTAATGCAAACACTCAGAAAAAGCAGATACTTGCTATGCTCCTGTCAGCACGAGTTCTTATCCTAAGCCTTCCTTAATTAATAAGCTCCACTCCATTGCAAAAGGGCTAGGAAGATTTTCATGACCGGCCGGTCACCCGGGCATGATGCCGGGGGGGGTCTGATGCCCGGGATACCCAGGCATGGGGAGAAAAAATAGGAAAAACAAAATTTGGCAGTGGGGGGTTTCCGCGTTCTCAGAGAGGAGCCCAAATCCCGGCTCTTTTCTTTTTTTGAGTGTTGGCATTAAAGGGGGGACAAGGGGGGTATAAATTATTTTTAAAGGGGCTAAAGGGGTTTAAAGGGAGGTGCCTTGGCCTTGGTGTCATTCGGTTATTTTCATTTTTATCTTCAGTTCCGTGAGGAGTTCTGATGTGACCCTCAGCCAAAAGTTGTTTGTATTGCAATTCTAAACATATTTTTTTCCCAGATTTTTTTGGATTCCCCCCCCCCCTTTCCTTTTTTGGAGCTGGGGCAGCCCGGGACCCTGCCCAGGTGTGTTTCCAGGCACAACTTGGGTGCCTGGGCGCCCCGAAAAACGGCCTAGCGAAAGGGCAGTTTTCAGAGATGGCCTTCTTTGCAAATGCTGCCAAACAAACAAACAAACAAACAAACAAACAAACAAACAAACAAACAAACAAACAAACAAACAAGCAAATAAACAAAAACAAACAACAAAAACAACCAAAAGGAAAAACACAGAAAGGCTTTACTTACTTCATGTAATCGTCACATTCGTCAAGGTTCCCACGAATGGTTAAGTCATTGCGAAGCTCCACGACAACCTCCATACCAACAAGAGACTGAATTACACAAACCAATGTGCGCTCACTACGCGGAGGCCTCAGCCCTGCCATCGTTGCAGTTCAGAGGTCGAGCCTGAAGTCTTCTCTTTCAAAATCTTGTAGAACAAGGAGAAAAAAGGTCAAACAAAGAACACAGAAAGCAGAGAAACCACAGAAAGATGGGTACGGAGAAAGGGGGTCTGCTGAGTTGTGATTCTTGTGAACTTGCCGGCAATAAACCATGTTGAAGGAACTCGGCAAAATGACTCGGTAACTTCGGGAGGAGGAGTACTTTTCTTTGGAAAAACAGGCAAAAAGTGGCAAGTAATAACAGGGGGTGGCGACGGTTCATTGAAAAGTAATAAAAAGTTAAAACACAGGACTCTGCCACGCGGTAACAAGATGCATAGAGTCTGACACACAAGGCCGCCAACTCAGCCAAAACTCCGATGATCAAAACTCGCAAACAGAAATATCAATGCAATCCAATCAATCATCAATCATCATAAGTGAATGCTAAACCCTACGCGGGTGAAGATAAAGGGCCTCGCTCCACTACACAAAACTCTACATGTAATTGGATCCTTTCAGGACCCTAATACACTCAAAATGTTCAAGTCGTCCCAATGCACCAGGTCCAGAAAGAGTCCAAATGCACATAAGAGTGCTGTTTAGTGGAGCGAGGCCTAAACTCTCAGAAGCGGCGGAAGAACACATAACAGTCTACATAGGAGTGCCAGATGAACAAACTTCTGAGCCTGGCTCTTCCAACCAGAGTAACAAAAGGCAATCAACATGTACAGGAAGCACAGATGCTGCCTTCAGCAGGCAGGCAAGAAAGAAACCCGTTCGCAAACCGCTCGCTCTGTTCAACATGATCGCAACCTCAGTCTCAGGGTTGTAAATAGCAGTCTTTTCGCTGGAATCTAGCAGCCATCTCCATTTTACACGCATTCCCCACTCCTCTGTCATAGAACCTTCGCTGTAATTGATCTGCATGCGTCAGTGGTCAGACGAAGTTGTTAAGGCAGCAAGCGGGCAGCCATCCTCCTCAATGTTGGAGAAGAAAGGTCACCCACACACAGTTGAGCCAATGCTGTGATGTACGAAGGGTGCAAAGGATGCAGAAGGTAGTCTTGCGCAAATGAAATCCGGCACCCCCCCCCAGTGACATCCTCTACAGTGCCACTGGCCATGGAACTAAGCTACTGCTGGTCTCGAATTGCACTACCGTCTTCCCCCGAATAGAACGCCCAGTCATCAAAGCTGTATTCGGTGCAACTTTCAGTCTAGATAGAGGGATAATGACCGGGCGTACTCGGGTGAAGACGGTAGGGCTCGGCTTGCCCTTGTTGGACGGGGAAGGCGGTGCTTTTGCCGCTGGCTGTCCGTCTATCATTCGTACCTGGCCACAAATGTGAATGTGCAACCACAGGGCTTCTGCAGGCCTCCTCAAACAGAAGATGACACCTTTCTATGCTGGACCAAGGAGAAGTTAGAAGGCTGTGTCTAATGAGAGAGATTGTGAAGGAGGGGACCTGGCAATTGACGTAACAGGCACTTCAAAGAAGAGTGATGTTGGACCCAGTGTAGCGGGTGATGTGATGTTGTCGGAACATGTAGCCTGGGAGAAGGAGGGGGGGGCAGGGGGCTGCAACCGCTAACAATCGCAGCAACTTGATCATGTCCGATTGACTTAGTTAGTCTTGTACAAGTCCTGAAAGTCATCAAGTGAATATGCCGAAAACGAACAAATGGTCCAAAGTTATCCAAACTGAAAAAAAAAAAAAAGAAGGGAAAAAAAAAACTGTTCTCTCTGACATCCGATGCTGAGGAGATGCTCACAGCAGGACTTTCTTGACCTATGTGTTGATGAAATTCCCGTCAAATTTTTGGTCCATCACTTGCATCATTGGTAGATGTTGTGTTTATACGTGGAGAGTGTGTTTTGCCAACTTTCTTGTCATACCAGCAGTGTCGGAAAATGATTGTTTTTTTCTTTCATTTGAGGCTAGTTTTGCTTCCCATGTTCAATCTGTGATGTGTGTGCTGTCGCGTTCACTATACACAACTCCACACACAAAAAAAAAAGCATGACTGTGCCAGACTGTTTCATCGGTTTTAAGTTTTGACTCGCGAGGTTAGTTTTGCTGCCCATGTTCAATCTGTGCTGTGTGTTGTCATGTTCACTATCGATAACTCCACAGAAAAAGGAAGAAAAAAAAACGTTCTTTGTGACATCCGATACTGCGGAAATGCTCACAGCACTGACAGAAGGACTCTTTTGACCGATCTGTAGATGAAATTCCGGTCATTTTTTGGTTCACCACTGGCATCATTGGTATATGTTGTGTTTGTATGTGGAAAAAAAAAAAAAAAAAAAAAAAGTTCAACTTTCTTCAAGTTTCTTCAAGTTTCTTCAAGTTTCTTGTATCTATTTATAGGGGGGGGGGGCGTAATTAACATACACTGAATTTGGCACCACATACCATAGCCAAAGAATTCATAATGGCTTTCAGTCCACTTTGCTGTTGATTTATGCTCTGTGGTTGATCTAGTTTGACAGATCTCAAGAAAGTGTTTGATCAGTGGTATGTGCTTCTCCTCATTTTCTGGCTAGGATGGGTTAGTCTGTGGGTTGTGCCTCAGTTCATTTGCTGTTGCATTGTAGTTGATGTGCACTCTCTACTTTTTGCTCGATTGATCTGCTGTTGAAGCTTGATTTGTGACCTGTGCTTCACTTCATTTTGTTGCCGCTGCTTGATTCGTTACCTTTTCTTTGCTTGATTTGCTATTCTTTGGTGGATTTGCATGTATGCTAGTGCAAGGGAAGTGAGCGATAGCGAAATAACAGAAATCCAGAGTGAAAAATCACATTGAAATTTGAAAGCCAGCAAGTCCAACGCTGTCCAGAAAGCAGAAATGCACTGATATTCCACCAACGGAGAACCATGCAATCAGACTCAATTTATTTCTCACTTCGCATGCATACAAACAGATGGCAAACCAAACTGGCGCCAGGCAGAGACCGAGAACACAGCTCAGATGCAAACTCGTTTCAACAGGCTATGGCGACGGAGCGCCCAACAACTCTCTTCACCGACACTGTGTCCATAACCATCATTCGCCTACACTCAACTCTGGATCACCCTGGATATCCCACACGCTTCCCTGTACTACACACACACACACTGAAGCCTATATCTAACCTACGGCGGCTATGGCCGCTCAACTACTACTGACTATGGACATTCTATCTTCCCTCAGCCTACTTCGACTTCGGGCAACCTGCAGACCACCTCGCACAAGACGCTGGGGCAGCACTTCCGCATGGCTCACGCAGCGAATGAATGAATGGTTGGACACTGCCTCTTGATTTATACTTCTGTAAGTCGCTGGTCTGCCTCTTTCCACCGGGCCCATGGTGTACACAGTCCCTCATGGTACTTGCTGACTGTACGACGTAAGACGGGGACTGGGTACCGCTGACTAAGCGAAGTTGAACTCACCACTTGCCCACTTGCCTCTGACTAAACGTGAGAAACTCTCGAAAAGCCACTTCCGGACCTTCCGGAAGTCTGTGGACTTGGCCTTTCGGGACTGTAGCAGCTACGACCTTGACCTTTCAGAAACGCTACAGCTACTGCCTCTACACAGCTATGACCCCTACTCGACAGACCTACAGATCGAACCCCTGCAACTACACAGACCTACGACAGGCAACAGCCAAATACCAAAACACAGATCGCGGGTTCAAACACTCAGGGGTCAACTCAATACTGTACACGGGTAAGGTAAGGTCTAGGGATCGAGCCCTGGAATCTGCATCTCTACTGCAAAGGTGAAAACCGTTTCAACCAAAGCACTGAATCTGAATGTCAATGAGAGCATACTCTCACCACCACCAACATATGTATCCAGAGTCCTTCCTCCTACTTGGCACTCAGGGCCCAGACTACTATCACACAGCTACTAGCAGCCTACGAATTGACGACGCATCCTGTTGACATCATCAGCAACAACCGAAGTACATGAAGATGTCGACCTTGTAGACCATCGCCAAAACCAGGTGTGTGCCCTCACATCATCAGCCTCATCCCTCTTTCTCACACCCTCGACTTCATCACCCACATCTTCTGCCTCATACAGGAAGACCACCACCACCTCCACTGGCTATGTTCAAGCCGAGCCGGGCTACAAGGGCTGGCTATGGCGCTGCCCTCAGCAGCGCCCTTCCTCTCGCACGACCACACACGCGCGCACACTTGCCCCTAGCTTTAACGCAGCAGCCCCCGAGTGCTAGCTCTAGCAGCGCTGCCGCATCTGCACGCAAGTGCCTGACCCCTTCACCTCAGCCAGGCACTTTGCTATATGCAAAGCTGCCTGGCTGGTTCGCTGCCTGGCCTTCCTCGCGTGTGCCTCGTAGCTGCAGGTTGGGCCAAAGTGTCTGCGCTCAGACCCGTTCAGACAGCGGCCTGGGACCAAATTGGTTAGGTATGCCCAACCACCCAGGCACAAACGTGCGGTGTTCCCTGCTTCGACCACGTTGCTGGAAGAGCCTGGAAGGCTCACGCATATTTCCAATTGTCACGAGCAAAGATGTAACCAACTGGCACGTGGCAACTGTCTGGCGCCCACCAAGGTTTGCAAAAACTGACGAATTGAGGGCACATTGAGATTCAGGGGGGGCGCCTTCACTTAGGGCAGGCACGGGCCTGCTGCAGGGCCTTATGCCGACGGGTAAACCCTCGCTGCTGATATATATAATATGCATGCTTGCTTTTATGATGGTCTCGGGGTGATCCGTGGTATGCCTGGATGTGTTCTAGTGCAATAACCCATGTAGTAAGCCTCGTGGAAACTGAGGGCCTCGCCAGGCCACACCCAGGCCCAGGCCAAAACGGGGGAAAAGACCCCAGCAAAAGATTCAGGGCCTGGACGAGGTACAGTTGACAAAAGCCAACTGTCGGAAACCCCAACAGTCAAAGTCAAAGGGTACCCAGCCCAGGCCGCCGGTCGGACACACACATTTGTTTGTATGCAGGTACCCAGACAGCATCAGGTCCAAGGGGAAAGTCTGCAACTGTACAATCCAGGCCTTCGACTGTGAATCAATCTGAACGACTGAGGTGAGGAGACCCGAGGCCAGAGAGCCTCGTCAAATGCTACTTAAAGACAGGGCTCGAGGTGGTCAACATTCAGTCTTGCCATGCTGCTTTGATGCTGGCTCGACTTTGACGAGACGCTGGCATTATGTTGGCGCGACGCTGGCTAGGACGCTGGCTGTGCATAGGCGTTGCGGACGACGGCACGAGGTGGAGGCAGCAGGCTGGCGCTTCTTATTCTGTGCGCCAGGCATGCTGATGTGGCACTACCTCCGGTCTACATTGCATGCTGATGTGGCGCTGCCTCTGTTCTACATTGCATGTTGATGTGGCACTGCCTCTGGTCCACAGTGCATGCTGATGTGGCGCTGCATCTGGTCTATGTGGCGCTGCCTCTGGTCTATGTCGCGCTGCCTCTGGTCTACATTGCACGATGATGTGGCGCTGCTACTAGTCTACATTGCTGATGTGGCACGTGCCACTGTTCTTCATTGATGATGTGGCGTATGCCACCTGTCTCCGCTGCTGATGTGGCATTGTCCACGCCGTCTACATGAGGTGACTGGTTGCAAGGAGGAGGAAGATCGGGATCTGTGGATGAGGGAGGTCGGATACTCACCTGAGGTTGACGTCGTCACTGAAATCTGTTGTGTCTTCATGGTCTCCACGAGATAAGAGTGCCACGTGGCACTACTGTATGTGATCAGGATTAATATACTTGTTATTATCTACTGGTTGTTGACGTGGAGAGGGAAGAAGCCCAGAGAAGGAGAGGGGTTGACGGGATTACTCTTGTGTGATCTTTTATCATCTCTTCCACCTTCTCCTCTGTCTGATCCCCCTCCACTCTCTCTTCGCCTAATGGTAATGAGATACTGTTTGTGATATCACTTCATGGTTTGGAGACTTTGTTGCAGATACCAAGACTACTGGTGTTTGACGACTTCTGAGTATCTACCAGACTGGGTTCATTACAATTTGGTATCGGAGCAAACCTCTTTCATCGCAATCTGTTGTCTGTTGTCAGGTGCTGACGTGGCACCCACTTAAGTGGGAGGTGCCGCATGTGCAAAACGAAACGCATTTACTAACGCACGCGGTAAATACTGCACGTCTAGACATTGTAGTATTGCACGTGCGCACAGCTGTCCCTTGAAGATGATGACGTGGCTGCATTGAAGACTTACCGGCAAAGAGCTTCGTTGGCAACAGGCTGACGTGGCGCTGGTCAAGAAAACTGATGTGGCATGATACGTGGTTGGGCATGGTCTGACATGGCACATACCTGTGACACTATTGCCTGCTGTTGCTGCATCTGACATGGCATACCAGTGTTGAGTGTGTGGGCAGACCTGCACTGTTGACGTGGCATCCCTCCTTGCAGATCTTTTTGGTCCTTGACGCTGATGTGGCAGAACTGCTGCGTTGGCATGGCAGGGGTAACACGTGGCATGCAAAGACTGTGCACTTGTTGTTGAAGGTTGCATTGCTTCTGCAGATAATATAGAGGAAGGTAACAATTGATTGTGTGGTTGTGTTGGCTTTCCTACTTACCTGTGGTTGCTGTGTACTTACAATTGTGTTGTTGTCTTGATCACACTGGTCGTGGCTGAGGTGTTATGATTTTGGTTGTCTAGTGTCTGAAGACCAACACTCACTCACATACACTTCCACGTATGCCCATACATACACAGAAGGAAGGGGAGAGGATAGGAGTATCACACCGCACAGGGAGAGATAAACACAACGGAAGACTTGACCATGCGATATGACAGTGCAATTCACTCCACACAATCCTCACAACCAGTCATAAAGGAAAGCCGAGTAGATCATATCCAGGAAACAATGAAATGATGATAGTCCAAACCCAGTATCACACTGTTTATTAAACTCATAGTCTCAAATTGTCAGGATAACCTCATAACTACAGTGCGCTGCTCAGAAGTGAGCAGCGCTTCATTCCCCAACCCTAAGTAACCACTCGTAACACCCCTGAGCCCCTGAAACATCAAGCGCCACCCAAGTACTGCCTCCAGAGGACAGCGCCACCCTGAAACAGGCCTCTGAAGGCCGTACTTGGATGGCGCTTGATGTTTCGTGGGGCACGTGATAGCCCGGTGCCCACTCATTCATAACCCAAAAGCGAGCAGCCAGTAGGAGTAGCATCTCCTCCTACTGAGTCGAAGGGTTCAAACAAAGATAAAGGTAAGGCGCCTACAACCCTTTCTAACCTTCCGACCCTCAGAGGATGGCTCTTCTTCCGCCCGTCGTCTAGAACACCCTGACACTGTACTCTGTTCTGTCTCACTGGACGATTCCCTTGACGAGCTCGGCAATGAACTCATAGCACTACGGAGTTCGTGGGCGAAGAAAGCTAAGTCTAAGGGTGAACTAATGATCGCGGAAATTGAGATTGCGCACACGCGGGTTGGTGCACTGTTAGATCCAAGATCGATGCGGTCTTATATCTCAGAGAAGGCAATTCGTAAATTGCATCTGGGAATGAAGGTAAAAGACTTACCTCGACCTATTACGTCTATACTAGCTGACAAGAGCACGATCATTGTCTCTCAATATGTCGATCGTGTCAAGTGTTATTTCAGGACAACGGAAGGAAAGAAGATCCTACATGAAGTATCCTTCTTGATAGAGAAGAATTTACCCTTTTAAATAATTCTGGTATGGATTGGCATGAGGAAGCCGACCCAGAAGTTAAATTCAAAGATAAGATTGTCAAACTCAAGGACGAAAAGTCTAAACTACGCGCTATTAAGTTATATCATAGGTCTGGCTCAGACTCTACTCTGTCTTTCTGTTGTATGAGTTACCCAACTTTTCGCTCAATGGTAGTAAAGAAGAAGTTGGACCAGGAGGTGATGATGGTGCTTGTCAAACGAGTAGGTGAGTGTTCCTCATCCTATCCACTTTCTATCGAAAAACTTCTCGATGAGTACAAGGACTTGCAGACTGAGTCGACGGGAATCACTGAGTGTGCTATTAAGCACACGATCGAGATTATTCCCGGAGGCAAAATTCCCAAGGGTCCCATCTATCGAATGTCTCCTAGGGAACTTGAGGAACTGCGTACGCAGCTGCAAGAACTTACTGACAAAGGATGGATTCGCCCTAGCTCATCTCCTTATGGTGCACCTGTCTTATTCGTGCCCAAAAGGGAAGGTGGACTTCGTCTATGTATAGATTACCGTGGGCTGAACTCCGTCACTGCCAAAAACGCGGAGCCGCTTCCGCACATTGATGATCTATTGGATCAGTTGCAGGGATGCAGGTACTTTAGCAAGATTGATCTAAAGTCAAGGTACCACCAGATCGAGGTGGCTCCTGAGGATCAACACAAAACGGCATTCCGAACCAGGTATGGTCACTACGAGTTCGTGGTTATGCCTTTCGGTTTGACTAATGTGCCTACGACCTTCCAAAGGTCAATGAACGAATTGTTTCGCCAATGGTTTGATCAGTTCGTAGTAGTCTACCTCGGTGACATTCTAGTGTACAGTAAGACACTAGAAGATCACGAGAAACACCTACGAATGATCTTGCAGAAGTTGCGCGAGGGCAACTTCAAATTGAATCCGAAGAAGTCTGAGTTTGCTAAGCCTGAAGTCTTCTACTTAGGGCATATAGTGAACGAAGGAGTAAGGCCTGAAGAAAAGAAGATTACAGCAATCAGAGATTGGCCACAACCCAAGACTATAACTGAACTAAGATTTTTCCTAGGACTAGTTAGTTACTACAGGACGCAAGTCAGTATAGGATTGGGGTTGTGCTACAACAGGACGACGGTAAGGGATATAGACCTATTTAGTTTATGTCAAGAAGACTTCCGTCAGAGAAAGTGGCCAACTCCACCTATGGAAGGGAGTTGTATGCCTTAGTTGTTGCACTAGATACCTGGAAGCACTACTTGTTAGGGAGGCATTTCACTGTCTACTCTGATCACTCTACTTTGAAGTGGATCAAGACTCAATCGAAGCTCTCCGACAAGTTGGTAAGGTGGTCCGCTTTCCTTGGCACATTGACTTTGAGGTGAAAACCATCAAAGGTAAGTCTAACGTGGTTGCGGATGCTTAGTACAGGCGTGCAAATTTCTTTGGAACCCTTGTCTCCTATCTCGATATCGGAAATGAGCTGAAAGAACAGATCCGCCAGGGTTATAGGAGTGATCTTATTTGGAGTCCTATCATTGAAAC
The DNA here is from genome assembly GCA_003427395.1 of Chara braunii. Lineage (NCBI taxonomy): Eukaryota > Viridiplantae > Streptophyta > Charophyceae > Charales > Characeae > Chara > Chara braunii. The sequence goes on along the minus strand of BFEA01000077.1, from coordinate 2,992,641 downwards.
TCTACGAAAGAACCCTGAGTTGTTTCCGGAATATCGAATGACTAATGGCTTACTCTTTTTGTTGGATAAAACCGAAGAAAGATTGTGTGTTCCTCACCTAGAACCAATCAAGAGTTTAATCATTGGGGAATGCCATGATGTGGAAGGTCACTTTGGTTTTACGAAGACGTATGTCCATGTGCGTTAACGTTTTGAGTGGAAAGGAATGAAGGAAGATGTACTAACATATGTGCGGACTTGTCTTGTCTGTCAAAGGAACAAGCCCTCACATAAGAATCCGATGGGACTATTGCGACCGCTGCCTATTCCAAGTGAGTCAGGCGAGTTTATTTCTATTGACTTTATGAGCCTCACTATGAGTCGAAACGGCAATAGTCAGGTAATGGTCATTGTCGATAGATATCTCTAACTATGCTATGTTCATTCCTTTGTTTGCAGAAGCTAGAACCGAACTAGTCATTCAAAAGTTCCAAATGCGATGGGTCTCTGAGTATGGATTCCCCAAAACAATCGTATCAGACAGAGATGTTCGGTTCACTAGTCTACAATGGCAGAAGTTTGATGGAAGTATATGGAACCAGGTTGACCATGTCTTCAGGCAGACATCCTGAAACGAATGGCCAAACTGAGCAAATGAATCGTCTTTGCCAACAATTTTTGCGAATGTATGTCCGACCTGACCAAATCGATTAGGATGAGAACTTGCCTACAATTGCTAGTGCCTACAATAACAGTATACATACTGTTACAGGAAGAACGCCTAAGGCACTGCATAAAGGATAGAAGCCTAGGCGTACCATTGATGCATTAACACAGGGCCAGGTTCAAAGGTTATCCCAGGTACGTGAGAATTCGCAGTTTTATACGAAGAAGATATAAAAAAGGTTAAACCACTAGTACCTCCGAGCCTGTTTTTGCTAACCCTGAATTTCACTGCGCTCCGAGTTTGTCGAGCCTAGGTACCACTCTGTTTTCTTTCTGGTACTCTCACGGAAAGAACAAAAAAAAAAA
>BFEA01000077.1:2979129-2991520 GCA_003427395.1 Chara braunii | reverse complement strand
AAAAAAAAAAAAAAAAAGCTTTGGCCGTGATTGCAGTTCTAAACATTCTTGGAAGTGGTAGTGTGAGTGTGCCCTCAGTGAGGGCATCTTAGCCCCGTGGCCAGGTTGTCAGATTCGAAAAAGAGAATAGAAGGGGAAAAAAATGGGCACACGAATCCGACCGTAAAAATGGTTGGATGCATTCCCCTTAGTACCAATGTGATGCGTGTTACAATCCTCTGACAAAACACAACTTGAGCAGATCACGGACGGCTTGAGCAATTCACGGATTCCCTCCTGCCTCATTGGCAGGGGACTTATAAGAAACACACGAGCAAGAAAGAAAAGAAAACAGTAACATCCAGAATGTGACCGCCTTACCGATGAGGTGCATTCTGTGGAGGAAGACTCTGAACACGGCCTCCAAGACTACCCGTCCCGACATCATTGCAGTAGAGATAGTATTTTCTTTTTTTTCTTTTTCTTTCACTCGCGGGCAATATAAAAATCTGATTTATGGGATAGTGCCGACCCTGTGTCCCACCCCCGATAACTTCGGGAACTGGCAAAACATCGTAATTTCCCAACACTGGCGGAGGTACTAGTGGTTTAAGGAAAACATACAGAAATCCCAACTACAAATGATTGAACAAGTTAATCGACATCGCCGACTTTCACAATTCCAAGAAGGGGACTTTGTCTAGGTTGAGTCTAAAGAGTTTTCCTTAGAAGAAAATGTGTCTCAGAAACTGCTACCTGTCTACTACGGGCCCTAGGAAGTTCTCAAAGTAATTGAAGGTGAAGATGGACCTTCCTATCGTATAGATATACCTCCACATCTAAGGACATACCCTATCTTCCATGCGTCTAAGCTGCTACCCTATGTAGAAAGTGATGACTTTCCAAATAGGCCATCTATGTTTCCACCCTCTATGAATGGAGGCTATGAAGTTGAAAGGATATTGGAACATGGTTATTTTTCTACAGGTGGCAGAGGACGACCTCAGAAGCAGTACAAGGTAAAGTTCAAGTCCCAACCCCCATCAGAAGCCAAATGGTTTAGTAGGAAAAAACTCCTACATACTGCTCGTGACATTGTTGCTGCTTATGAACCTAGGTTGAGTGAAAATTGATGTATTTCTGCGGTGGAACTCAAAAATTGGGCCGGCAGGAATGCAATAACCCATGTTGTAAGCCTCGTGGAAACTGAGGGCCTCACCAGGCCACACCCAGGCCCAAGCCAAAACGGGGATGGACCCCAGCAAAAGATTCAGGGTCTGGACGAGGAACAGTTGATAAAAGTCAATTGTCGAAAACCCCAACAATCAAAGTCAAAGTGTACCCAGCCCAGGCCGCCGGTCGGACACACACATTTGTTTGTATGCAGGTACCCAGACAGCATCAGGTCCAAGGGGAAAGTCTGCAACTATACAATCCAGGCCTTCGACTGTGAATCAATCCGGACGACTGAGGGGAGGAGACCCGAGGCCAGAGAGCCTCGTCAAATGCTACTTAAAGACTGGCCTCGAGGTGGTCAACATTCAATCTTGCCATGTTGCTTTGACGCTGGCTCGACTTTGACGAGACACTGACATTATGCTGGCGTGACGCTGGCTAGAACGTTGGTTGTGCATAGGCGTTGCGGACGATGGCACGAGGTGGAGGCAGCAGGTTGGCGCTTCTTATTCTGTGCGTCAGGCATGCTGATGTGGCACTACCTCCGGTCTACATTGCATGCTGATGTGGCGCTGCCTCTGGTCTACATTGCATGCTAATATGGCGCTGCCTCTGGTCTACAGTGCATGCTGATGTGGTGCTGCCTCTGGTCTACATTGCATGATGATCTGGCGTATGCCACCTGTCTCGGCTGCTGACGTGGCATTGTCCACGCTGTCTACATGAGGTGACTAATTGTGAGGAGGAGGAAGATCAGGATCTGTGGATGAGGGAGGTCGGATATTCACCTGAGGTTGACGTCGTCACTGAAATTTGTTGTGTCTTCATGGTCTCCACGAGATAAGAGTGCCACGTGGCACTACTGTATGTAATCAGGATTACTATACTTGTTATTATCTACTGGTTGACGTGGAGAGGGAAGAAGCCCAGAGAAGGAGAGGGGTTGACGGGATTACTCTTGTGTGATCTTTTATCATCTCTTCCACCTTCTCCTCTGTTTGATCCCCCTCCACTCTCTCTTCGCCTAATGGTAATGAGATACTGTTTGTGATATCACTTCATGATTTGGAGACTTTGTTGCAGATACCAAGACTACTGGTGTTTGACGACTTCTGAGTATCTACCAGACTGGGTTCATTACACTAGTGTTTTTTATTTGGTTACAGCCTGAATTGCTCCTCAGTTGAACCTCAAAAGTTTGTGTAGAACCCAAAAACAAAAGGGGGAGAAAAAGTTGGGTTGATAGTCCAAGATGAGATTGAAGCAAATGAGGATCATTTGTGTTGAGGCCGAGAAAGTCATGTGATGGTCTAGGCTGATGCTTCAGAGCAAAATTGGCATCTCGCTTAGGCAGTTAAACCACCAGTACTTTCTTGGCCCAGCCATTTTTCTACAACGTGGTGGTGCTCGCACCGCGTCTGGCAGGACGTTGGTTCGCAACAAAAACATCCGTGCAAAACGTCAGACGTTGTATCATGTGGTATTTTTCCACTATTTTACATAACAAAATGTACGCAACAAAATTCAAACTTGGTAACGCACACAGCCCATTTTGCCTGGATGTACTTTTGCAAACCAACAGGCCGGCACATCCTCCCAGACACGGTGCGAGCACTCCAGCATTGTAGAAAATGGCTAGGAAAAGTACTAGTGGTTTAACAGTTGGAGAGGGTCGTCCGACCAATCAATCATTGAAATGACTGATTTATTCATGCAAAACTCTGCAACCGAGAAAAAAAACGATCCACCGAGAGAGTGCATTTCTGAGAAGGACACACTCTTCTACTTCTATGTGATTCATCCCCAAGCCATGAATCTTGACATCCGTATGCACTGCTGTAGAGTGGGTGATTGCGAGGGTTGAGGGAGACGGGTGGAAAGCGAGAAAACAGAGAGAGAGAGAGAGAGAGAGAGAGAGAGAGAGAGAGAGAGAGAGAGAGAGAGAGAGAGAGAGAGAGAGAGAGAGAGAGAGAGCAGAGCAGAGAGTATGAAGCACGTCCTTCTCGGAGTGATAGAAAAATTGAGTGCTTGCATCTACAAATTAACATGAAACTTGAACAAAGACATTCGCAACGTGCAAAGTGGACATGAGGCCAGACAGACAGACAGAGAGAGAGAGAGAGAGAGACAGGGAGAGAGAGAGAGAGAGAGAGTAGAAGGTATGTCCTTCTCAGAGTGCATAGAATAATTCGGGTACTCGCATCTACAAATTAAAATGAAACTTTAACAAAGACAATGCAACGTACAAAGCGGACATGGGGCCTCTCCGCACCACTCACCAAACGCCAATATTTCATCCGTATCGGGATCACAATAGGTCCTCGTACATTCAAAAGGCTGGCCTGAGAAACAAGAAGGCCCAGTTTATGACTTTGTTGGTCGTGAAAGCAAAGAAGACAGGACCATCGATTGAATTCAAATTGACTGAATCTTTTCTTTGTTTTGTTTTGTTTTCTTCTTCTCTTAAGGGTGTAACCGCTCACATTACTTGATCCATCTGATTTCCATCAGGATACGAAACTCGTGATCTGTTTTCTTGATTTAAGAGTGTCATCCTTGCGCAGGGACCATGCTAATTACCCTTCTCTGAATCATTCCAATTTTAACGGATGTCCCCAAGTGTTGTAACTCGTGTGCCAAATTGAGTCGCTGGGCTCTCGTCACGCCCGCAGACAAGCACGAGCGGGCAGGCTTGGAAATAGAGGGGTCAAACAGGCCTTAGAAATGGATCAGGCAGACAGTTGACCAAAAAGTCAACAGTCAGGTCGTGGACCCAGGCCCAGATCCGAGAAGTCAAAGTCAACACACAAGATTTCCTGGCTGTTGATCTGAAATGATCTAACAATGGTCTGCAGGTTCCAGAAGATTCAGTCCTCAAGGAGTCCAGGCCGAAACTGGGACAAATCGAAAGATCTAGGCCCTCACATGGACCGACGCGGACCGAGGACAGGAGAGTCAACACTATATCATGTTGACCTCGCCACTGCTTGGACATTCAGTCTTGCGAGTTGCTTGCGGCTACGACGCTGCACGTGAGACTTCAGAGGAGGTGCTGGCACCAGGCTGCTTGATGGGCGCCAGCCAGACACTATAGTATAGAGCGAGGGAGAGCGCGGCCACGGCTGCGACCATAGATGACGGTGAGGGAATGAGGAGAGGGAAAGAGAGAGTGTGGGTGATGTGAGTTGTCGTGCGTACGTACCTAGTTTCTTCAGATGTGAAGCTGCTGCTGATTCTGCTCGCTGTTGGAGGATCGTTTATCTGCGAGGGCAGCTTCCACATCGTCCACGTGGTACACAGAGTACAGATTGCTGACGTGGCACATTTAGTACGAAGTGCTGACGTGGCACATTGAGTGCAGATTGCTGATGCGGCGCATCGCGTACAGATTGCTGACGTGGCAAAGGTGGGGAGCCTGAAGGAGAAGAGGGCCTTAATTGCTGTGTTACACTTCTCCTTCCAACTGTCTATTCTCCTCTCCTCTCTTTTTTGGATACTGTGGACATACACGTGGTAATGAGGAAACATGTACTTCAACGACTTCAAACTGGTGGACTTATTGGATTGATTATCTCACCACATTGCACAACATTGTTATCTGCGACATGCTTGGATGACGAGACTGAGTTCATTTCAATTTGGTATCGGAGTGAACTCACCTCATCTCGCCAATTTGCTGCTCGATTGAAGACGGCCGCGCTATTCAAGACACTATATCTCTTTGATAGAGTGCTGACGTGGCCACTGTAGAGTGGTTCTAACCATATGCTCGTGCTCACGGGACACTCGCTGGCTGGTTCCCGCAATGGAATAAATCGCCAAGAAGTCTCTCTCTGAAAGGGGTGCTGATGTGGCGAAGGTAGAGTGGTTGTTACCATATGCCTTCGCTGACGTGACACTCACTGGTTTGGTTCTTGTGAGGGAACAAATCACCAGTATAAGTTGCACTGATTGAAGAGCGCTGAAGAAGACAACCAAGCGTTGACATGGCATATTGGTGATAGTAGTGCCTACGTGGCATGCTGGCAAGAGCATTGCCTACGTGGCATGTTGGAGAGAGCATTGTTCGATTGGGGAAGCATTGCTGATGTGTCATCAGAGAGGGAGAAACGTTGAAATCGTCGAAGAATAAACTGACGAGGAACCAAAAGAACAATGGGGCGATTGTTCCCTTGAGTGCTGACATGAGATGGTTGACCTTTGATTGGCCCTGATATGGGACTTAACTCGTTGATGTGTTGATTGATGTTGACGTGGACTGACCTGTGCGGTGTCCTGATGTTGTTTGGCCTGTGGACTGTCTGTTGATGATTCCTGATCGCACGGCCAGAAGGAATCCACACACATTGTAAACAACATCGAAAGCAGCAAAGCACATTGAAAGGAGATAATAGATCAAGACCTTGACATTATTATTGGATTTTATTTATTTTCTTTTTGTTGTTCTGAATCTCTGACGGGACCTCGTAACAGATAATTGCATAGTCTGATTGTGCGGTAACTCCCAGAACGGCATCCATGTGGAACAACTTGCGGTTGTGTGGTCTGACGAACTTTATCCCCTTGTTCTTCTATCCTGTCTCACTAACGTTGTACGCAGACGAAAAACTGCGTACACGGGGGCAAGTGAACACCCGCATGGACCAAAAAAAGTTGAAATTACAGCAGGCCCTGACCGAAATCCATTAGCCTGGCCCAAAAGCAGAAGCCCATGTCCGGAGCCAATTTGATCTGAGCAGTTTCGAGGAACGGTTGGACCAGGCTGCGACGGAAGTTGATCTCCTTCGTGTGCAGGAGAGATGAACCTGGTTTTAGCCAAGGCCCATCACAGTCTGGACCAATTCGTCACTGAAATGCTGGCCAAAAATGTTCAGCAAAATGAAGAAGAAGACCAAAGGAAAGAAGGAGAAACAAGCAGGGAAACCAGTCAAGAACTAGATGAGGATGTAGTTGACCAGAATATCAGACAACTAAAAGAAGCATTTCATGCAGAAAAGAAGAAGGAAGCCATAAAACAGCAAAGGAAAGAAAAATGAATGAGATCCTAAACAGAGTAAAAATGGAATGTTGCGACTCTCATTCAAAATATGATGCCTTACCTGGTTTTCTTGGAAAACTAGACAAGGTCATTGCCGATAAGGATCTTCTTTCTTCCCAACTGGCAACGTTGACCAATGCAGTAAAACAGAAGCAGCCTATGACCACAGAAGAACAAGAAAAGACCGAAGAAGAACCGAAGCCTCAACCAGTAAAGAAACTAATGGGAGACGCAATGAAGACTCCCCCCAAAGAAGAAACCCTGAAGAAAGAGGCACGAAGGGAGAAAGTGAAAATGAAGTTTTCCTTCATATACAACGATAAGAAAGGGGGACATTTATTGTTGTGGACAACTGAAATCCAGACCTACTGTTCCACAGACCCGGTGGATGAAGATAGTCAGGTGGCGTTTACCACCTCGTGTCTTGGTGAAGATGCCAAGGCATGGTACTATCAGAAGTAAACGCCACCAGATTTGAGTTTATCGAGGATTGGGCAAGGACTTTGACCCTGAGAGAATTCCTGAAGAAAATTAAAGAAAGATTTATGGTCAAGACCACCGCAGACAAAGCGTTCAACCAACTGACTTCGTTGTCTCAGCGCCACTTGACCTCAGTTGACGCGCTTTCTCGTGAGGTAGATCGTTTGTTGCAGGTACGCGGTCTGAACATACATGACGACCAGGTCATCTACATCTACTCACGAGCATTGCCTGAGCCAATCCGTGACCAGCTCGTAGCGGAAGCTAAATCGGGTAAGTACAACTACCGTCAGTTATGGGATCTCGCTCTGAAGAGAGAGCAAATGACTTCCCAGATTAAGGGTACTTCCGTTGGGGTTACAAAGATGGGACAGGGGGTTGGACAAGGGGAAAAAGTCTTGAGAAGACAGAAAAGGCAAAACCATGCTCTCGTTCTGTTCGGCTATGACACAATGGAAAAGTGGCCCCTCGAAGGAAGCGAGGGACAGGTAAGTGCGGGTGGAGAATCGGGAAAGGGTGATGTCACCGCCACAGTTGTCAACAAGGGTGGCAACAATAATAGGAATGGAAATGGATATCACGTTCCTTTCCAGTTCCTCCTGGTGTAGGTGTTGGGAAACCATGGGACAAGATGGGCATTTCCCAAGACAAGTGGCAGGAGAGAATGGACAATCACCAGTGCCTAAAGTGCGACATGGTGGAGCATATAATAGCATGGTGCCCTTTGATAAGGAACCCAAAAGGAGCAGTTAGTAGGAGTAGCATCTGCTCCTACTGAGCCGAAGGGTGCAGACGTAGAGTCAACGTTGGAAACCCCTTTCCACCTTTTAGCTCCTATGGCAGAGGATGTTTCTTCCTTGGCCCCTCACTCAGATCGCCTTGAACCTGTTATGTGTAGAGTTCCTCTAAGTGAGACCCTTGATGAGTTTGGCAACAAATTGATTAACCTACGAAGCTCATGGGCTAAGAAGGCAAAGTCCAAGGATGAGTTCATGCTTGCAGACATGGAGATTTCCCAAACTCGGACAAGTGTTTTGTTGGACCCAGGTTCGACTAGATCCTACATATCAGAAGGTGATGTAAGGAAAATGCACCTAGGAATGCGAGTAAATAATTTAGCCCAACCTATTGTCTCTACGTTGGCAGAACAAAGTACCATCACGATTTTCCAATGTGTGGACAACGTGAAGTGTTACTTCAAAACACAAAAAGGTAAGCACATTTTGCATGACGTAACCTTTTTCATTGAGAAGAATTTGCCACTTGATGTGATATTGGGAATGGATTGGCATGAGGAAGTAGACCCCAAGATCAGATATGAGGAGAAACTTGTAAAACTTAAGAATGAGAATAATGAATTGAAATCGATCAAACTATATCACAAATCATGTTTGGACTCTACACTGTTTTTTTGTTGTATGAGTCTTCCTACATTTCGATCGATGGTTGTAAAGAAGAAACTGGCACAGGACGCAATGATCATATTAGTAAAGACTATAGGTGAATGTTCCTCCTCCTGCCCTCCTATTGAAAAATTACTTAAAGAGTATAGTGACTTGCAGAACGAACCAACGGGGGCAATTGAAAGAAAGATTAAACACACTATTGAAATTGTTTCCGGGAGTAAGATTCCCAAAGGACTAATCTATCGTATATCCCCGAAGGAACTTGATGGATTAAGAAAACAACTGCACAAACTAACCGATAAGGGATCGATCAGACCTAGTTTTTTTACTTATGGATCTCCTTTTCGTTTGTCCCCCAAAAGGAAGGTGAGTTACGACTCTGCATCGACTATCGAGGGTTGAATGCGGTCACTATCAAAAATGTTGAACCCCTCCCTCGAATTGACGACCTCCTAGATCAATTGCAAGGAAGCAGGTACGTCAACAAGATTGACTTGAAGTCCGGTTACCACCAAATTGAGGTAGCCCCTAAAGATCAACATAAAACGGCCTTCAGAACAAGGTATGGACACTATGAGTTCATTGTAATGTCGTTTGGGTTGACCAATGCACCTGGGACCTTCAAGAGGTCAATTAATAAATTGTTTAGAGAATGGGTGGATCAATTCGTGGTTGTTTATCTTGATGGCATACTTGTATTCGGCAAAACGTTGAAGAATCACGATAAACATTTGTGTTTGATCCTACAAAAACTCATAGAAGGAAAATTTAAATAGAACTCCAAGAAGTCTGAATTCGCAAAGTCTAAAGTTGTATACCTATGACATACTGTGAACGAAGATGGATTGAGGCCTTAAGTGAAGAAAATTGTTGCTATAAGAGACTGGCCTAAGCCGAAGACTCTAACTGAATTGCATTCCTTCCTTGGATTGGCTAGGTATTACCGGACGTTTGTCAAAAACTTTTCCTCTACAACTGCCCCGATGAGGAAGCTCATGAAGAAAGAGATCCTCTGGATTTGGGATAAAGATTGTGAGTCCGCGTTTAAAAAGTTGAAAAACGCACATACTCATAATCCTGTTTTGAAAATTGTAGACCCATCCTTACATTTTGTCGTGACCACTGACGCAAGTCAATATGGGATTGGGGTTGTACTGCAGCAAAATGATGATAAGGGTTATCGGCCAATTGAGTTTATGTCTTGCCGACTCCCTTCGGACAAAGTTGCTAACTCAACCTACGAGAGAGAACTGTATGCACTATTGCAAGCTCTTCTAACGTGGAAACACTACCTCCTAGGTAGTCACTTCAAAGCTTACTCGGATCATGAAACTCTGAAGTGGCTCAAGACACAACCTCGTCTCATTAACAAGCTTGCTAGGTGGTCAGCTATCATTGGCACATATGACTTTGAGTTGAGAAGTATAAAAGGAAAGTACAATGTGGTGATTGACGCACTCTCGCGAAGAAGTAACTTTTCAGAACAATTGTTACCTACATTGGCATTGTGAACGAACTGAAGGATAAGATTAGAAAAGGATACGCCACCGACCAGATTTGGTGACCTATTATAGACAGTCTAAAATCTAATCTTGAACGTTTTCCTGATTATCGAATGGAAGATGGAATATTTTTCTTTATTGATGGAATGAACAAAGAATATGTGTTACATATAATGAACCCATAAAGAGTCTAATTCTTGGTGAGTGTCATGATACTGAGGGACACTTTGAGTTTAAAAAGACTTTGACGATATCCGAGAATATTTTTTTGGCAAGGAATGAAGAATGACACACTAACATACATGATAACTTGCCTTATGTGCCAGCGCAACAAGCCATCCCACGAGAGTCCACTGGGACAATTGAGACCACTACCCATTCTTGAAAGACTAGGTGAATCTATCTCTATCAACTTTATGAGTCTGACGAAGAGTCGAAATGGAAACAATCAGGTAATGGTCATCGTGGACCAATTCTCTAAGTACGCTATGTTTGTTCCTTCGCTTGCTCAAGCAAGAACTGAGCTAGGAATTCAAAAATTTCAGAAGCGATGGGTTTCTCAATATGGATTGACTAAAACCATTGTGTCTGATAGAGATGTGCGATTTACAAGTGAGCAATGGCAAAAACTGATGCAAGCTTATGGCACCAAACGGACTATGTCGCCAGGATGACATCTTGAGACCAATGGTCAAACTGAACGAATAAACAAGTTGTGTCAACAACACCTACTCATGTATGTGCAACCTCTACTCATGTATGTGCAACCTGATCACGTTGATTAGGATGAGAACCTACCCAAGACTGCAAGTGCATACAATAATAGTGTACACACTTTTACAAGACGCACACCTAATGCACTGCATCAAGGTTGGCAACCTCTGAGACCGATTGACTCCCTAACAAGGGACCAAATTCAGAAGCTGCCCCCAGGAACCCGAGAGTTTGCAGTTCTCTACGAGCAAGACATTCAAGAAGCAAAAGATAAAATAAAGAAAGCCCAACAGAAAATGATTGAACAGACAAACAAACATAGAAGGCCTGCGCAATTCAAAGAAGGAGATATGGTTTGGGTAAAATCTAACGAATTCTCACTTAAGGAAAATTGCTCGCAGAAACTGCTACCCGTCTACTATGTACCATGCAAAGTACATAAAGTAATAGGGGATGTCGGAGGACCATCCTACCGAATTGGCATCCCCCCTCATCTAAAGACCTACCCAGTCTTCCACGCATCTAAGTTGCTACCCTATGACAGGAATTCCCGAATAGACCATCTTCGATTCCTCCTTCAATGGATGGCGGGCATCAAGTGGAGAAAATTATTGAACAAGGGTTTTTCCCCACTGGAGCTAGAGGAAGACCTCAAAAGCAATACAAGGTAAAGTTTTCCAATCAACCGTTGACTGAAGCTCGCTGGTTTAGCAAAAGAGAACTCTTACCTACTTCTCCTGATATTGTCTCCGCATACGAGCGAAGTTTAAGAATCCAAGCCTGAAATGAAATTTCTGCGATGGAACTAGAAATCAGGCCGGATGGAATGCTGTAACTTGTGTGCCAAATTGAGCCGCTGGGCTCTTATCGTGCCCGCAGACAAGCACGAACGGGCAGGCTTGGAAAAGAGGAGTCAACAGGTCTCCGAAATGGCCCAGGCCGACAGTTGACCAAAAAGTCAACAGTCAGCTTGTGGACCCACGCCCAGATCCGAAAAGTCAACACAAGATTTCCTGACAGTGGTCTGCAGGTTCCAGAAGATTCAGTCCTCAAGGAGTCCGGACCGAAACTGGGACAAATCGAAAAATCTGGGCCCTCACATGGACCGACGCTGACCGAGGACAGGCGAGTCAGCACTATATTATGTTGACCTTGCCACTGCTTGGACATGCAGTCTTGCGAGTTGCTTGCGGCTACGACACTGCACGTGAAACTTGAGAGGAGGTGCTGGCTCCAGGCTGCTTGATGGGCGCCAGCCAGACACTATAGTATAAACAGAGGGTGAGGGCGGTCACGGCCACGACCATAGATGACGGTGAGGGAATGAGGAGAGGGAGAGAGAGAGTGTGGGTGATGTGAGTTGTCATGCATACGTACCTGGTTTCTTCAGATGTGAAGCTGCTGCCATTTCTGTTCTCTTTTGGAGGATCGTTTTTCTGCGAGGGGCTGTTTCCACATCATCCACGTGGTACACAGAGTAAAGATTGCTGACATGGCACATGAGTACAGAGTGCTGACATGGCACATTGAGTGCAGATTGCTGATGTGGCACATTGCGTACAGATTACTGACGTGGCAGAGGAGGGGAGCCTGAAGGAGAAGAGGGCCTTAATTGCTGTGTTACACTTCTCCTTCCAACTGTCTATTCACCCTTCCTCTCTTTTCAGGATACTGTGGACTTTGAGACATACACGTGGTAATGAGGAAACATGTACTTCAATGACTTCAAACTGATGGACTTATTGGATTGATTATCTCACGACATTGCAGGGCATTGTTATCTGCAACATGATTGGATGACGAGACTGGGCTCATTACAAAATGACCAAAAGTCAATAGATGTTTCCGATCAGTTACATCAGTGTGTACCCCATTCCGCCACTGCAGGGGCCTCTCTACTGAGGGCATACTCACACTACAGTAGGGCTTTTTCTACTCAGGTCCGGACGTGATTACTGTCAGATGCATCCAGATCTGGCCGTAATTGGAGCCACATACATTTGGGGAAGTGCTAGTGTGAGTATGGCCTGAATCTGACAGTATTTGCGATTGACCAAACTCATTAAAGTATGTGTGAGCAGACCCTCAGTTCTGCT
>BFEA01000077.1:2958529-2969834 GCA_003427395.1 Chara braunii | reverse complement strand
AAAAAAAAAAAAAAAAAAAAAAAGCCACGACATTGCAGGCAAAAAGAGGGGGAGAGAGAGAGAGGGGGCCTCGCCGCACCGCGCACCAAATGCACAGAATACAACAATCATGGCGGTGTATCTTTCCATGTTATTGCAGCAGATTCGCTCTCATTGTGCACGTTTGGTGGGTTGTGCGGCAAGGGCCATACTCCACCTCCGCACGCCCGTCTGGACGAGCTCGACGTGGCTCAGCCTGCCTATTCCTTACCGGGCAGCGCCGTCAGGATTTTCCGTTTCCCAATCTAACGTCGGGCAGCGCCGTCGGGATTTTCCGTTTTCCGTTCTGGCCGTATATTATTCTCTCACCTCGCATACTCTTTTGACTGGCCGTATATTATTCTCTCACCTCATTACCTACCTACCACTACTCCTAAGGCTATACGGGGGACCCCTGCAAGCATAGCTTTCTAACTCGCTTCGGTGAAGAGCGGTTACCTCTCTCCGTGGAGAGGCGTAACGGCGTGTTTGCCCCTTTGCCCGACCGTTAGGAGGCAGGGTTGGGGCCGCCAGTGGGGGCCTGGCTAACAGAAGGACTTAGCATTTGCCAGTAACTGTGCCTCCCTTTCCATCTTCCCCCACCCCCATCGAGTAACAGTAGTGTCTCAGGCCAACATTCTCCCACACACGGCACGCAACCCACTCACACGTGCACTCACAACACGATCTTACTGATACCAACTGGCCGACGGCGCTGCCCCAAGAAAATAAATGTGCATCTGAAAAGCCAATCTGCCTACCTCACTTGGCACAGGCCAGAGTTTGAAGCGCCGCAAAACGATACTGGGCCCTTTAGTTGGACCCCGCCGCGCCATGGCACTAACGAAATGAAAACCTAGGGCCTCGCGGCGCCGCTCACCAAATGTGAAAGGGACAGAAGTGCGGGTAGTTGGATCTCAAGGGTCGTCGGTCATTCAAAAAGGCGCAAAAATAGAAAGAACGATAGAGTTGAAAAGGGAATGAAAAGCAAATCAACAGCAACCAGGCGTTGCGCTAACGCAACACCCTCGCCAAAGATGCTGACGCTCTCTTGTCGCTGGCAAGCGCGACTACCGGTTTGTGGGGTAGAGAGCATCGTTTACGTAATTCCTAAGGTAACCACCATATACCGTGCGATATGTTTTTCATTGCGTTCCCCTTTGTGAAATACCAGAGGTTGGGAGGGTTCGACCTATCGATTAAGCTCTTACTTAGACTCACTTGGGTATGACATGAATGAGAAGCTCATCAAATGATATGGTGACATTAAGCTGCATCAATAAAGGGGTTACCCCTGATGTTGCTTCTCCTACCAAGATGATACACAATCGAGAGGAAAACAAAGGTATAATCTCGTGACACTTGATGGGGGCATAATCTATGTTGTTTTATCCCATACGACAATCATTAAAATTTTAGGGTACATCTTTAGTTTTAATTTTATTGCACTTCACAAGCATCAACATCGTAAAAAGGGTTAGGTGGCCGTGGAGACTTTGGGTGTTAGAAATGGCGAGGCATAGTGTCTCTCCTTTTCCAATGTCCTTCTCCCTCCTCCCTTGCTCCTTGTCATGCTAATCATATTTTCGACACAGAGAAAAAACGAATTAGGGGTATATTGTTATTCATATGGTAAACTTCCTAAGCAATTGGCAGCTAACACCGTAGAGTCGGAGACGACTACATTCCAGTGGCTGTCAACCCAAAGGTTTACTGCATGCAAGTGGGATGGCTTAAAAAGCATGTAATAATGATCCTCTTTCGAGACGAAGCCACTTCGTTACCAGTGAATGTCAAAAAAAAAATCGTATGAGCAATACGAAGATGATTGGGTTCATAATACGTTGATAACAGCCCCGTCGCAACGGGGATTGTTTTACAATGAATGCCGAAATTTTGCGACATATGTTGCCTCCTCAAGTCAAATTGTTTGCCTTCATGTTGCGAAAGAAACAACTCAATATTAGATAGTAAGTCTTATCTAGTCACCTTTCATCTGTGGAAGAATGATATCCAATTATATGAATGGCGAGAAGCAATGCGGTATTAATTTGTTTGGATTAGATGCCTTTAAGTTTCCATATTAGATAGTAAGTCATATCTGATCACCTTCCGTCTGTGGATAAATGATTTCCAATTACACGAATGACGAGAAGCAATATGGTATCAGTTCATTTGGATTAGATGCCTTAAACTTCTCATCTCTGCTCTACCTCGGTTAGAATCAACAGTCGAAGATGCCTTTGGGATAGTCTTGAAATCCTACCCTTCATTCAATGAGTCTGGGAAACCATAACTCCTGAACGTGCAGTTTGACTTGATATCCTTGGGTAGAATGAGGTATCGTCCTTGCCTCCTAGTAGATCATTCGAAAGTTGGATATGTATAAATACAGGTCATCTATGCAGACACACCATGATGTGAAATTTGTCATAGCTACTTCCACTCTTCTAAGGATCCCAATTGCCCATCTAAACACCAAAAGGGCGTTCCCCAAACACGAAAGGGAACATCAGGGATATACAGGGTAGACATAACCTACAAAAAAATTGTCATAGCTACTTTCACTCTTCTAAGGGAGAAATGGTTAACGGGTGCATATATTTTCAGGTTTCCTTTCAGGCAGTTCAACCACTTTAGGTTACTACACTTTCGGATTGTGTGTCGATCTATACATGAGGTTGTTTGAAACCGCCTTCAGACAGTTCAGCCACTTCAGGTTGATCCATTGCAAATGGTGGGATGGGGGTACCTGAAACCCCTTTCAGAAGCTTCAGCCACTTCAGCGGTTTCAGGTCCCCACCTGAAATTCCTGAAATGACTTGAAGTGGCTGAATCTTCTGAAAGGGGTCTCAGGTACCCCCATCCAACCATTTGGATGGGGGTACATGAAACCCCTTTCAGAAGTTTCATCCACTTCAGCGGTTTCATGTCCCCAAATGAAATTCCTGAAATATCCTGAAGTGGCTGAAGCTTCTGAAAGGGGTTTCAGGTACCCCCATCCAACCATTTGGATGGGGGTACCTGAAACCCCATTCAGAAGCTTCAGCTACTTCAGCGGTTTCAAGTCCCCACCTGAAATTTTTGAAATGACCTGAAGTGGCTGAAAAAACAAGAAAAAAAAAAAAAAAAAACCATAAAACTTATCCTGCAAACCATCCGAAACTTATGAAATGACTTGAAGTGTCTTCAAACCATTTCAGTCGGTTCAGACCACTTCATAATCTTTCATTCTTAAATTTCAAGTGGTCGTTAACCGCGAGTGCTCTAAGAATCCCAATTGTCCATCTAAACACCAAAAGGGCGCTCCCCAAGCACGAAAGGCAACATCAGGGATATACAGGGTAGATATAACCTAAAAAAATAACATGGGGAAGGCGCCTAATAAGGACCATAATGACCTAAACAAGGTCCCAAACAACGGTGCGAGGTCATAAAAACAGAAGACGGTTAAACAACACTCTTAGAAGACGTACACTCAAAATATGTATTATAAGGGTAAAGGGAAAACGATGAGGGTCCTAACGTACCCGGTTAGAATGGCGGGAAGAATAGGAAAATTATTGTATGGAAAAAAATTATGAAATTCAATGAAAACTTCATTCACAAAAAAACTATGGGGTTCAAAGATGTGGAGATTGGAGAGGGGGACGAGGACAAAAATGATATTGGGGAAGAGAAGGATGACATGTGCATAGGAGAAGAAGGAAAAGATAATGCAAAATAAAACCACCTTGCATATGGAGAAAATAAAGATGGAAAACTTATCAGTGAGGAGGAGAATGGAGAGGATGAAGAAGACGAGGAGGAGAAGAAAAATGAAGAGAAAAATGGTGAAGAAGAAAAAAACGATGAGGAAGATGGGCATCACAACAAAGATGATGAAGGGAAAGAGGAATGTAAGGATGATGTGGAGGAGGAGGATTGTGAGGAAAAAGACAAAAAAAAGGAAAAGGACGAAGAGGAGGATCCAAAGGATAAGGTATAGTTGAAAATAACAAAAGACGAAATGAAAGAAATACCTCATATGAGTTCCTTAGCAATTAGACTAGTGAGTCCTTAAGGAAGCATGATATTCAAAATCGAGACTCATAAATAATGAGGAAAGAAAATTAAATTTGAGGGCAAAACTCAGAGGACAGGAAAAAGTTAAACAAAAAGGAGTTCATCGATCTATGAACGAAAAAAGTTATACCCAGTGGGAAAACGTAGTGAAGACTACTGAAGAAAAACATGCAAAAGGATCTCATCCTTCACACCCCCATCTGGGGATGTCGACGAGGAGGATTCATTCGACCCAAAGAATAAAGTAAAATCTGAAGTCAACGCAAAAAAAACATCAAAGGTAAGTAGGTCCAAATTTGATAACTTAAGAGATATATAATAATTTTTCTTATGCCATGGGTGAAATGGAACGACCAATACATATATCAGCGATGGGCGAGATGGGTAAAAACGGATTTCACTCATGTGCTTCCGAAAGGGAGGATAATTATGAAGAATTTAGTGACACTAATTTTAAGTCAAGTCTCGACGCAAAGGGAACGGTATTTGACAAACGTAATGGGGAGGGACATGGGGTTACCCGCCTGAAGTTTGATAAAATTTTTCGCGTGCACAATTTCTTATCTAACAATATAGATGCGGTTAGCAAACTGCAGATGTCAACCGAAACGTTTTGTTTTGTGGTTGTTGATTGGATCGACCATGCAAACATCGTGGAGCGATTATCCGGTGACTACCTGCTGCGTAACCTCCAATCAATTAACCAACCTAAAAAATAGCTCATGGACTCAAAACGAAAGTTCGTGATTTAAGAACCACAAAGTTGAATTAAAGTTAATAGTGTGACTTGTGTTGATGGTCTCCCCGCTTAAAGTACGCATCTCCTCTTAGAACGTGAGTGGTTTACGTGGTATTTCAAATAAATGTACGCGACCAAGGTTAATATCGTGGATTCGTTTTTAAAAAATCCAAACCATTAGGTTACAAGAAACAAAATTAATCAAGAAAAATTAAACCTCATAACAAACTTTTAGGAGGGAACACAAAGATGGTCCTCCACGGAAGAGAGAGAGTTAGTAAAATACCTAAGAAATTGAGTTTGTTTATTCGCATCACCACAAACAATGTAATAAAAACTTTTGCGACTAAACAATGCAGGCTCATAATACGAACATAAAAAAACGAATAGGCAAAAAAAAAACGAATAAACTTTACATAAAAGTTTGTAAATTTGTTTTTATGAATTCAGTGTTTTTACTATTTTTTTGTTATTGTTTCAAATACGCAAAAACTTAATAAAAATATATAATAAAGCATATACATATTGCCAAAAAAAAAAAAAAAAAAAAAAGTAAGAATTAAAAAAAATATGGCAGTTTTGATGAAAATGTTTACACCACTTATTAACCATTAGTATCGCGGTGGGGACAAGCGGGGGTGTAGTCGTCTTAGTGAACAAAGATCTGAATGTGATTGACCTTGATTCCTACGCAGATTCAAAAGGTTGATTGACCTGGATTAAACCGTTGATAGGCAAATAAGAATAGTTAGTGATTATCATTTACTCGTCAGTATAACAACCTATTCGAACTAAGTTTTTTGCTAATCTCCCGGCCTATCTGTCAGATTTTTTTTTTTTTAATTTTGTTGAGGAAATAACATACTTTGAAGATACCGGGATTAGACTTTCTTTATGTTCACCCCATCTGTTCAAACACACAAATGTTGTCTACCTTAATAGATGCTAAAAACTTAACTTACATATTTCATACCTAGATGTCAACGACTATGCTGGGTATGACCCTAAGCCTTAAAAAAACGCACAGGCACCTCGATGTCGCCTAAATTTAATTTTGTCCAGAGGTGCTCCATAAAATATTTGTTGTTCATGCGAAGTATCGACGACATGTCACTTCAACCATTATCTGATCCTAATGAATGTAGTATCAATTGATGTTATTGAAAGAGAAAAACCCTCTTTTCGTTTAAACGTAAACCTAAAAAATTTAGGGATCAAAGACAAGATTAATGAGCAAATGAACCATGAACACAGACTAAAGATTTATTTGGAGATGCTTTGGAATGGGTTGAGGTGGGAATAAATATTGTGCATCACCCCAATGAACTTTTTACACGTGAAAGTTGCCTTTGAAGGAACTCCAACTAAAGAGATCGATCGAGAAAGCAGAAAGAATGATCGACACAAACTCATTTTTTATTATTATTGGTTTAAAAATAAAAAGGGTGTTCTGGATGAACTCGAATAGTTGAAAATTTCAAAACAATTGGAATGGTTGAATTGACTAAAACATTCGGGGAATTGTAAGGTATGATAGGATGATTTATTTATTTTTTTCGATCTCTAATCTTGCGATAAACGAAACCCTTGATAAGAGGTCCGAGACACTCATTCTCTATTGATTTCCCGAAAACAATTAATATGGAGGCTATGTGTGCTCATGCCTTTGATCACTTTAGCGACATAGTCACCAATATGAGCACTCACTGGACATAGATCTCTGGAAAAACAACAGTTTCTAGGATAGGACAAGAGTCTTGCTTCCCCTCTCTGCAGTCCGGGCGGTAGAAGCCTCTTTCTCAGTGGAGGAACTAACAAGGGAAGTCGAACAGATGACTTTGGGCAAATGCCCATATTGAGATGGTTTGCCTGTGGAATTATACTTGGCATGCTGGGCAACGTTTTACCTGTTTCTATATGATACCTATAATAATGTTAGAGAGACATGCATATCACCTAAGGGTTTCCTAAAAGGGGTTATCTCTCTCCTTAATGAAAAAAATAAAATAACGCGGAAGTTAAGAATTACAGATCCATATCGGTCTTAAACGTAGCATATAAAATTTTGGGTAAAACCCCATCAAGCTATCGGAGTTCCTTCCCCAATTGGTGAGATAAGAATAAGGGACATTTGTCAAGGGGGGTGACATTTTTGACAATATTGTAAAGTACTCTTCAAACTTTGGAAGTAATTTATAACAAAAAACATTATATGGCAGTTTTTTTTTCCATGGAAAATACCTATTACAAGGTGTGTTCGACATTTTTCCTGGCCACCTTGTCAAAAATGGATTTTTACCTTCAAGTTTTGACATGTGTTTAGGCTAGGTATTCACATGCTTCATTTGTAGTCATAGTGAATGAACCTTTCTCCGAAGAATTTAACCTGACACGTTATTTTCGTCAAGGTTGCTCCTTCGCTTTATTATTATCCGTTCTACAACTTGAAGTATTACTTGACAATATTAGATATAAACCTAAGATAATGAGGCTGACTCTTCTCACTTTCCGTCATGAAGATCAAGGTTATATCAGAAAGTTGGTTTGAAAACTTGTTGTCCTACTGAGGCACAAGGAGGATTGAGTTTGTTAAGGCCCAGGGACCATAACATAATACTTATGGTAAAGTGGATGGTAAAAGACTTGCTAGATAGGAGGGGTAACAAACCTTGGATCAATTTTGTTGAATACATTTTTAAGAACGAATGGTGCTTAGTATAGAACGAGCATGTCTGGGTTTGACTGTTCTAAATAGTAGGTAAACTTTAATATTGATTTGAAATACTCAAAGTTTGGGATAAATTTAAACTATGTCAAGTGAAGGAGCCGTCGACGAAATCAGAAATTTTATACCAAATGTTGTTTGATACTCAACACTCGTGGAGGCGATTTCAACTCACAGGGTAGGTCTGTTGGAAAAGGACTTAGAACATAGTGAATGTACATAGTTAATGTCTGATATATACTGCAGGGTTAAAGTGTTAGGCCTCGACCTACGCGAAGGAATGAACGTAAAATTATGAATTGTGATCCCCCCCACTAGAAAGGTAAGATCATTATTTTATGAGAAGGAAAAGTTCGTTCAGTCTACTATGAATCTTATTGAAGTTAGAGTTTTCAAAATAGATACTCAGAATCTTATTGAAGTTAGAGTCCACAAAAAAAAATTTAGGATAGACCCCCTCCTCTTTAGTTAGGCACTTGGAACAAAAAAAACAGATCTTCCTCCGAGTCAACTTGTATAGGACAAAAGCGGGGGTGACTTATCGTCGCCTTAGAAATACAAAATATGTGACTAAACACATATTTTTAAGTTGCAGAGTAATGCAGCCTCCTCTCAAGACTTCGGCAGACTATATAGGACCTTGAAGACGATACCTTCATAGCGTTAAGAGAGCGTTAAGAGAGTCTGACGTTTTTGCAATCTATGCTAGTTACTTCCTCAACATTGTGGTTATAGTTGAGAGGTATGAACTTGAGTATCAACTGCGTTCGTTGCAACTGAGGATGCAAATCCACATAACATCTCTAGTATTTCTACCCAATGGAAGACGAGTTGCGGATCTGGTGGAAAACAATATCGAAAAGACACAAAAGCCCTGACTGAGAATGATTTATGCATGCCCTCCGGGCTCTTCTAAGGCTCAGAGAGAATTGAGCTATGCGACACTGGTATGCAGGGGAGTTTTTATGAAAGTTACTTGAAAATTTTGTAATGCACAAGTGTTTAGAAAAAATAAATATTAAATCCACTAACAAATATCAATGGCAAAAGTTGCTCTACGACAAGCGATATAAGCAAATTGAAAATGCTACAAACATAGGTCTGGCGTAACTAGAGATTGGTTTTCGAATACTTTAACTATAAAAAAAGTTATGGCAACGTTGTGTACATAAAGTAAACTCTCGATAACTCCCTAGCTACATGACTAGTCAGAGCATTTGCATAAGGATTCTATTGGTAGATGTAAATGTTGTACAAAAATTGAGAAAGATAAAGATCTATAAAGGATGATGATGAATTTAACCTTGTACTTAGCTTTTAGGTGGTTTTTGTTTTTTAGAAAACATTCTACCATAAACATTTGATGATCATTTTAAGTTTAATCACTACGTCTCTAGACCCGGTTTTCATAACAAACCTAAGTTGGGTATTAACCTCAGACATTTATCGAGATAAATTGTGAGGTCCTCAAAATTAAATGTTATCACAATTATAATAAATTGATCATCTTCCTAAAAAAAAAAAATTAGGATAAAAGACAAAGAGTGAAGAACAGACTGTGTATCGCACACAACGCAGAAGCGCAGCTAGTCGAGAACAGTGATAAGGAGAAATCAAGGATGGGCAAATAGTGTAGTGTGCAAGAATTAAGGTTAAGGTGGCAATGACGAACATTTTCACCGAGGTTACAGTTGGCAAAGCGTGATTTGGGTATATTGTTAGAGCACAAATATTCGCACCCCACCAGGGATGCGTTTTATGCGCCTGAATCAAAATTTCATTGTTTGATCGTACTAATCCCTTGTTCGGGTTCATATGGTGGTTGAAAGAGTGGTGAATTTGCTATAGGGCAATTCACGGGGAACGAGCAATTATTGTTTTCGGAGGACCGGTACTTGGTCAAGGAGGTTGCGCTCTTCGAGTTGAACATTTTCAAAATCGAAACTACGTGGGTCCACTTTTCTCTAATAGAATGACACTTCGAATAGACTGTGTAGACGTTGTATTCAAATACAACGCGCACCTTTTCTATTCGAATTTAAAAAATAAAAAACTTTTATATTCTAATAGAATATTAGTTTTTCTTTGTTTTTTTAAAGGTTAGCTTGCGCTTATGCATCCCACCACTGACATGCTGCATGTTGCATATATATTTATATTTTCCTCTCTTTGACATATACATACACACACATACATATAAACACACACACACACGCACAATCACTTACTCTCACATACACACGTGCACAAACGCACATATACGTACTCTTCCGTCTTTCCCCCCCCCTAAATATTTATGCTTCAGCCTACTAGAGATGATGATATGATCACCCCTCTATAGTGGACTTACATCAGAATGCTTTTGTTTATTGACGGGGAACTGCACCTACTGGAAATTGGGTCGAGCGTCCGATGAATATCATGAATGAAGCACCAGTCGCGACCGCACACACACACACTCTTGGAGTTGTATATAGTGAGCATTGAAAAACATACACACATTACAATCAGTACCTTACCCTTCCTCAACCACATCAATCAATGAACTACGGGCTACGCACCCAGTCAATAATTTTGCTTCAAATTATTAGTTCATAAGGCTGAATAAATTAATTGAGAGAGAGAGAGAGAGAGAGAGAGAGAGAGAGAGAGAGAGAGAGAGAGAGAGAGATTCAAAGTCAATATTTCATCCTACTTGTAACATGCTGAATAAATTAATTGAGAGAAATTGTAACACACTGAATAAATTCATAAGGCTGAAGACAAGTTTTGTTGCTTCAAATTTCTGTGATGACACTCCCTCATAGCATGTATACACAAGTTGACTATCTAAGTTGGTTGACACCAAGAATGACCCAGAAAGTCTGTCGGGTGTACACCCATGAGCTCTTGAGTGCCACTTGTATACATAACCGACTGAGGCAGACTGGTATATTCAATGCTAGGGAAATTCAACTACGGTCACACTCATGTAACTTCTGAAATACAGATCAAAGTTTGAGTATTTGGGGGGACATTTTGAAGCAATGTCCGTAGTTGATACAGTCAAATTCACCGAGTCGGGCCTAACTGCGTTAAAATGCATTCAAGAAAATCATAGTATGACTACACGCTCAGTTGGCATACATATGAACTGCTGAAATGCAGACTTAAGTTTGAGTCCACTTCTATGTTCAGCGGAGTGCCCCAACATAGCAGGGCATGCAACAAATCATTTAAGGAAACATGACCTAGATGGCATAGTGTAAGACAAACATTGTGTCTAAAACCTAGTAAAGCATAGCGTAGATGACATAGCATAACATAGGACACTAGTGGCATAAGATAATGACAAAGAGGTGAGTTCAGAAAAAAAACATGATGCTTGTTCGAGAGAGAGAGAGAGAGGGAGAGAGAGAGAAAAAAAAAAAAAAACCGAGAAATTGAGGCACTCACTAAAGAAGATGAAATGTCCTTTTCTGTATAGTTGGGTATAGTGAACATGGCAACACACATAAGTTTCTGATCACGAGCATTACAATACACACTAACACACGGACCATAGCACGACATTAAAAAATAAAATAAAATCGAACAGCCGATACAAGACTATTTGTGTGCGAGAAGCATGATTGTGCCATACTGTTCCGTCGCACTTTCACCAACTTATCAAGAAGTGTGTGTGTGTGTGTGTGTGTGTGTGTGTGTGTGTGTGTGTGTGTGTGTGTGTGTGTGTGTGTGTGTGTGTGAGAGAGAGAGAGAGAGAGAGAGAGAGAGAG
>BFEA01000077.1:2938382-2950132 GCA_003427395.1 Chara braunii | reverse complement strand
TTTTTATTTCAAATTTGGTAAGGAATTTGGATGTAATGCTCTGGCAAATCTTGTTTAATTTATTGTTTTTCATGATATATCTTTTTTTCATATTTTTTTGATTGTTTTTTTTTTTTTTTTCCGTATTCGGCCCGAACGACCGAACGCATCCCCAAGGGGTCCCATACGTTCGGGAGTTCGGGTTCGGGTGTTCGGCCCATCCCGAAACTAGTGGTTTAAGTGTTTGTGGCCTCATACTGAACCATTATTCTTGGAAACAATGCCAAGTTTTTTGGCATAAACCTCCCTTAGTAGAAACATCCTAAGAGTTAAGTCATTCATTTTATAAACAATGCTCAACCATTTTTCTCAATATGAAAGAAAGTAGAGTACTTAAGGTCATTCATCTTAGTAACAATGTCCAAAACCTGATCAGAAACCACCTTAAAATAAACAACAGTCAGACTATTCATCTTATAAACAATGTCTGACCCTAAACGTTCAAATAGTTAAAAGCCCAAAGAAACGACAACCAAACTATTTATTTTAAAAACAATGTGTGGTTATCTTGAAACAAGTGAAGAAACATAACAACCAAGTCATTCATCTTATAAACAATGTTTTATTATTCAAAAAATAGAACAAAACAAAGTTATCAGACCATTCATCTTAGAAACAATGCCGGACCCTTTAAGACCCAGTAAAACTTAAGCAAAATTGTCGACCTTCCATTTTTCCCCAATTCATCCCTTTATTTTATTTTAGTTAAAACAAAAAAAATTGAAATTCGTGCATGTATTCCTTTCACTTTATATAATCAAGTTATGAAAAGAAAGCAAAAATCATAAAGGAACACATTTATATTTCTCAAACCCACTGGAAAGATGTACTGGTTGGGGTATAGTGGGTTCACACAGGGCAAAAGAAAAATTATACGTGATAATATTTTGCCTCCAGAACTCCTTAGCTTCGGTAGAGCTCCCGCAATCGGTGGGGCGAACCTCCCACAAAGGCCTTGGCACAGATTACAGGTTGCAATGTCGTCTACCGCATTTCTCTTTTGACCAATAGATTGAAATCAAAATAAGAAAGACAGGGGGAGAATCATCAAGTCGCTCAAATACAAGAAAGGTGCTTTCAGACTCGCTTGAGAGGGCCTTGTTGCCTTGATGCACGTGAAGGCCCCGCAATGGCGGTCAACGAAGTACAGATGGTTGAACAAAAGTTGGAACGCAGAGCAATTATCCTTGATGAACCTCCAAGTCGCGACAAACCCCGCTCCCTGTGCTGAGTCTGGTCACTTCCTCAAACTCTCTCCGCTTTTCCCTCACTCATACACAACTTTTTACTTGGGATGTTGTCGACTGCAAGGCTCTCATCTTTTGCGAAAAATGCGTTTTTGTCGTTTTTGCAAAAGGCGAGAGTTCTGCACTCGATAACGTATCCAATTGTTAGTGAGGCCAGAACCATTGATACAAGAGGGGCGGGGGCGATTCGACTTCATTTGTCGATCGAGGTAAGTAGCACTGTCGCTCTCACTCCTTCCTTGTTGGTCACCCATTCATTCCTCTATTGCGCTCCTTTCCTCTCCTTTTCTCTCACTCTCCCCGCAGAAGTTATTACCTAAACGTATTTGGTCTTTATTAGGGTCAGATTCAGATGGTGATAAAAAATATCAGCTTGTCGACCGAAGAGTACTGAGATGGAGCACCTCACCCTGGAGGTGAAGACAACTGTCGAGAGGAGCAATAGTGGATGAAAATGGGCCACGCTTGGATCTCAATAACGACCGAGAAGGTAAGCACCGGGTTTGGACAAGCAATACGGGGGCAACCCCAGCGGAGGAGGTGTGGGCCGTCGGGATCTTGATGACAAGCCAAGTGTGCTAAATGAGAATGTACCTTCCGCCTAAACGCGGAGAGGTACAAACTGTTCGTAGCCACCCGCTGCTCTACTCCTCTTACGTAATGCACTTGACCACATTCCCCCTCTAGGTGCGTCCTCCCTCTCTCTATGCAAGAGTGCCCAGTATGTACACACACCTTCCTTGCTACTCGGTTGCGGGATAGGGATGAGTATCCCGGTAAGACATAGCTCAATACGCGAGCCAATATCTTGACAAGTCAGCACAAGCTTGGCGTTGCACCTCAACTTCCGGTTCTTTTGGCATTGTCAACTCCCAGAGGTGAGTACACCCTTTCCTCTTTCTCTTTCTTGTTATCTTCAGTGTTTGCGTCCGCCTTTCTATTGTCTCGTGCCCCTTCATTCCTCCATCGTGGTCTTCTGAACGGTGACAATACCCTTGCATTAGTGGAATATATAGCGTTTGCCCAACGTATCCATGGTGGAGAACACGAGCCGGAATCATGGGCGCTATCCAAATCATTACGGCCACAACTGCGATCAACACGACTACTGCCATGTAGGCCTTTCAACGACGAGCAAAAGTTACAGCACGTTCCAAAGCGGAACCCCTAGGATGACCTGGATGGAACCGAGTGCAATAATGATGACGTGCGCAAGCAGGGGTAAATCACGAAAAGAACGAACATGGCCACAATGAGGTATGTACTATCGCCTTCAACCACCAATCCTCCTTTTTCGTCAATATTCCCGGGTCATCATCTAATAAACCTCACTTTCACACCGCGCAGCCCCTGTCTCCCACCGCGCCTAATGCAAAGCTCCAACTCAAGATCTCTAACTGGCATTCAAATCTTTATCATCAAGAACCCCCGATCTACCTCTTCTCTGTCGTTCTTCTGATTCCTCCCCTATACAACCGCACAACCCCTTCTACTGATCTGAGTTGACCCGCTACGCAAATGTAAAATTTGTTGCTACCATCAGATTTGCCATGCCTTTAAACCCTGAAATCGAACCCTTATTTGCCCGACTCCGTTCTAGGACGGATGAGCTATGAATCCTCAGTCCCGCCATACTTCTTTTTCTTTCGTCGTCTTTTCCTTCTACCGCACCTGACACATATTCGCGTCTAGGTGCGGCCCCCCTTCTCGCTGCCACAGTCCACCCCGTAAGTTGTTCGGCAGCTCCAACTGTCCCGAGGAGCATTCAGGGAAAACCAGATACCGGACGGTTCGTTAAGTGTTTCGTCCCTATACCGAGTCCGAGGAACAATTTGCTCATCAACACCGCTGCGAGCCTCTGCCGGAGTTTCCTCTGGCCTCCCCATACTTAAACACAACTCCACATCTCTCGGGTCCGAACGAGCATGCTCGCACTCTAACTTGTCACTGCAGATCGTAGGCTGAGGTCGGTGCACTTTTTTAAGTCGTCGGTCTCTTGGCAGAGTGCGGAGCCAGACGAAGGGGCCCTATTTATTTTTTCTGTATGGTACCAATTTTACCGAATGCCCTGAAGGACCAACTACAAGCACAAGCCTGGGACATACCCATGAATCTGGCCTGCCCTGGGCAATTCAGAAACATTTGGTTCTACTAATAATATATTATTATCTGAATTCGAACTTAGGTCTGTATTTCGATAGTTTGTGGGCGTATCAAACGGATCCACCGCGAGTCTCGGAATTGGTACCGACCCGACTCATAAGAGAAAAAAATAAAATAAAAATAAAAATAAGGATTATCTCTACTGATCTGAGCTGACCCGCTACGCAAATGTAAAATTTGATGCTACCATCAGATTTGCCATGCCCTTAAACCCTGAAATCGAACCCTCATTTGCCTGACTCCGTTCTAGGACGGATGAGCTATGAATCCTCAGTCCCGTCATACTTCTTTTTCTTTCGTCGTCTTCTCCTTCTACCGCACCTGACACATATTCGCGTCTAGGTGCGGCCCCCCTTCTCGCTGCCACAATCCACCCCGTAAGTTGTTTGGCAGCTCCAACTATCCTGAGGAACATTCGGGGAAAACCAGATACCGAACGGTTCGTTAAGTGTTTCGTCCCTATACCGAGTCCGAGGAGCGATTTGCTCGTCAACACCGTTGCGAGACTCTGCCGGAGTTTCCTCTGGCCTCCCTGTACTTAAACACAACTCCACATCTCTCGGGTCTGAATGAGTATGCTCGCACTCTAACTTGTCACTGCAGATCGTAGGCTGAGGTCGGTGCACTTTTTTGAGTCGTCGGTCTCTTGGCAGAGTGCGGAGCCAGACGAAGGGGCCCTATTAATTTTTTTTGTATCGTACCAATTTTACCGAATGCCCTGAAGGACCAACTACAAGCACAAGCCTGGGACATGCCTATGAATCTGGCCTGCCCTGGGCAATTCAGAACCATTTGGTTCTATTAATAACATATTATTATCTGAATTCGAACTTAGGTCTGTATTTCGACAGTTTATGGGCGTATCAAACAGATCCACCGTGAGTCTCGGAATTGGTACCGAACTGGTTCCTAAGAGGAACAAAATAAAATAAAAATAAAAATAAGGATAAGAATGACGAAGAAACAAAAATGAAAAATCGGGGAGGAAAGGCGAGAGAGGAGCCAAGTGGCACCCCTTGTCCTCGGATGGCTGCATTTCACCGTCGTAACACCACGTGCACCGCTTATCCAGGCAGGGACTCAACTTTTTCCTGCACCCACGCCGTCAACTACGGAGGAGGCCGCTTCGGGTATGGTCTACAAAAAGCACACCAAATACCCTTACACGGGTATTTGGTACGACACTATACGGGGATTTGGAGAGTGATTACATTTCAAAAGTCTAATGGGATATTATGTCTACCACAAAAGGAAAGCGAATTGACACTGGTAGATCCACAGACTTAAAACTTTGCGCCGATTACAAAATGGGTCAAGAAAGTATCAGAGCAAAAACATAATATACAATAGCGAAGGATTTATTGGCGACCGGATAAGACTTAAAGATAAAGGAAGATGTATGTGTGACAATCTTTTTGGACACATCAAATTTTTATCTTGGAGGGATATTTCGGCAATATGGAAGAAGGTTCGCCCGAATCTAACATGCCCGAGAACCAAGGAAAAAGTGGAGCGCCAATACCTGGATCCGAGTCCGCGAATGTCTAGGGCAGCTTCAATAATAAGAGGAGTGATAATTATAAAAGCTTATAGCAGCGGTCCCCTGGGAGTGGATCCAAATCATAGGTCTGTTGGGAGTAAATCGAGCGGATACCTGGTACCGAGAGGATAAAACGCAGCAGGAGGTCTTCTTCCACCTTCAATAATGGATCCCAGAGGGAGCAAAAAAGTGCTAGTTGAACAAGTATCAGAGGGTTTTTTATGGCCTGCTAGAGTTGTCAATAACTGGAGTAACGTTGAGATATGGTCTGATTGGATAATGGAGACCAGAATACAGAGATACCCTCCGAAATAACCAGGGCAATCAGATACACTGAGTCTAGTAGCAGAAGGAACCCAAATTAAATATTTGAAGATAGACGCAACAACATTGGGATGGTTTATACAAGGCGAAGACCCGAATAGAGGCTTGGACCTGCTCTGCACATTCTCACCAAAATGTCGGCTCCGGATATCAAGATCCAGTAGCGATGGCATAAGCTGTGCAGAGAAGTAGATCCGCCCTCACAAGTCGAGCTGGAGTCATTGTGGAAATAACTCAAAGTGATCCCAGAGGATTGCTTTATTACTTTGGCTCCAGTCCCAACTAGCAGTCCCCACATCAGCATGGCTAAATGAAAAAGGAATGGAAGTCTCTCAAAAGTGTGACAAGTGCGAACATCTTGTGAATGCCCTATCTCCAACAAATGGTGGAAATAGTGGGAGAAGTACTTGCTCTTCTTCTCAACAAGAAGAGAACTAAATGGAAAGAGATGGACTCTGCAAAGCTCCATGCTGGACTCAGGTACTAATACAAACATACGTGGTTGGGAGTATGTCGCCCAAGTGGCAAGAGGCACACTGATCATGTGGGTGATCTAGAAGGACAAACATGCAGAGGGCGTTTTCAGACACATGCTCAGATCCTACATCAAATCAGACTGGTACAAAAAGTTACAACGAGAGTATGCCAGATAAGAATGAACTAAGAGAAACCTAGTGTATTGGGGCACCTGGGAATGATCTCACCTTATGGGAGTCTGCCAGTGTCAGGGTGACTAAATAATTAAAGGGGGACTGTCCTTTCTTCAAGGTGGCAGGGACATAAAAGGGTGGGTTTGGAAAGTAGGCAGCTCTTAGATTGGGGGAGTGAGTAGGATCAAGGTTCATGCTTTGGATTGTGAGGATTTGTTGCCTTGTAGGAATTTTTCTTAAGAACCAGGGGTACTCGGTCCCCGTCGGCGGTCACAGTAGACCGCGAAGGGTGGAGTGGGAAAGGAGAGTGCTACGTCTGCAAAATGGAACAAGAGTTCCTCTTGGTCGCATTGCGCCGAGGTCAGACCAACACTTACATCTGTGAAATAAAGGTTGGTTTAGTATAAGAGTAGAAGATGGCTAGAGTCTGAGTAGGTAGGAGGACAGTCTGAGTCAGTAATCGAAGGAATAACAATGTATGATGGAAACAAAGTGTGAACTGATGAAAGTACAGTTGGTAGTAGTAGAAGCTTTCGCAGGACGACAAGTCACTATAAGCTAAACCGGTTGATGCTGTTGGGGATAACACCGGCCTCACTCAATGATGATGACATCGTTCCACACCACTTCATTTGAGTTTCAAGTGCCGCATTTGAGCCGCCCTCCACCGCAATCGTCGTCTTTAAAAAATACTCGAAGTAGTCACCGTTCCACATAACCCTCGACTTGTACTCCAGAAAAGGAGTGGGAAAGTGGCAAAATTTGTTCGCACTTCAGCCAGAGGTCGAGCGCTCCCTTGGTGCGATCGATGCCAGCAGGGTTTCCAGGCTAGAAAGAGAGCAGAAACGATCGAGCATATATTTTTACAATGCCCCACTGCTGTTCTTACCTGGAGGTGGTGGGATAGGGTGTGGCGACAGATGGTCCCCGGGTACCCAAGGCCGTGGGATTGGTGTGCCATCTTATTGGGACATTACCCACCCTTCCAAGACGACATCTTCATGTTGAACATGTTCCACCTGGCCCGACGAACGATTTTGTGGGTCATGTGGTGGCAACGATGCGTCATGATTTTAGACCACGTTCGAGTAGAGGGTGAAGAAAGGCTGGAACAACTCAAAGTGCACTTCCAACTGGAACTCTCTCATAGATGGAAAACATTGAAGCAAACACTAGACAACCTCCACAGAGTCACTGACATCCGAGAACGACTTCTACAGTTCTCTAGGGAGTAGTTGGGTGAGGACCGAGAGGGTTGGGTAGCGGAAATACGCTGGTCAGGGTCTTGGGATGGAGAGGGGGGAGGGAAGGGCGACCTCCGAGAGCAAGTGCTTAGGGGCTACCAACTGAAATTTAAGGATTGGCTGACTGTAGACCTCAGTTTCCCCATGCGTCCTGCAAAAGAGTTTCCAGACCCGTTCCCTCCTCACCCACACTCCTTGGAAATATGCCTATAGCCGACCAACAAGTCCCCACTGTTATGATGCAGCCAAAGTCCCGTTTTCCTCTTCCTTTTACTCTGTTTTTCTCCCTTTTCTTGCATCCTTGTCTAGGTAGTAGCCTGGGTCGTAGTCTCTCTGTTTGCCTTTTTGGTGATCCCCACTTGGTCTAGTCATTTTATGTCCGGTTTTCCTCATCTGTTTCCTTTTGTTCTACTCCGCTCTGGTTAGTCTGTTAGTCTGTGTTACAGCCTGCCTAGGCTGCAGTCTGTTTTCTTCAGTTTAGCCGCGCCCTATTACAGTTTCAGTCATTTTTCGTTTAAGTCAGGGACTTTCCTTTTCTACTACATTCGAACGGGCATCCCTCTGCAAACTCCAATACTCTGTTCTGATGCAGTGTGGGTGTGTGGCAGCAAGGAGGTCGGTTAGAGAAGAGGGTCGAAGGGTGGTCTCTTTTGGGAGATGGGCAGGGAAGATGATGGAGTCCCCACTGGTGCCCCCCAATGGCTCCTCCCGACTCCCTGACTAGGTACAGGGTTGGATAGGGTGATGGCGACCATCTTGTTTCCACTTTCACACCTGCTCAGTCAATCCTCTGGTCTCTAGAGCAATCAATGCTGGCAGGTTCCCTCCAGACACCATCCAGTTTTCTTTTTTACCATGTTGTATCCACTATATAAGGGACGCTGGACCCATTTTCCAGCAGGTGATGCTCCCCACCAATAGATGGAGCCTCCCCCCGAGTGCTAGCGATGTTTGTTCTAACAACACCGCTAGCACTGGAGGGTTTAGTAAAAAAAAAAAAAAAAAAAAAAAACCTTCAGCCGAGAAAAGGAAAGTCAAAATCTTCAGGTGATCCCTGAAATCACTATTTCCGGGAGGTTCGGCAGCAGTGGTTTGTGGACTTCCAACCAACACTTGCCTGGTTTTTCTGCAATCCATTCCTGAAGTCTGTAAAACTGAGTGTCTCCACTTTGTCTCCCGATATACCAGGATCCCACCGGGTTAACTCCCTCTGGGCCCATGAGGGTTACCCAATCCCGTGGGATGGCTTCTCTTAGTTTCATCAGTCTGGCTCCCTGATGTGGCAATTGACCCAACTTGTCCTTCAACTGCTCTTCTGACGTCCAAGAGTTTGTCAGATCATCCCAAAGGTCTCTGGATTTCCCTGGTTTGGCATCTGCAGGGACGGGGAAGCCTTCCAAGCCTCTGATGTATGGGTTATCGAAGTGGTGTTGTTTATTGACCTCCGCCTT
The DNA here is from genome assembly GCA_003427395.1 of Chara braunii. Lineage (NCBI taxonomy): Eukaryota > Viridiplantae > Streptophyta > Charophyceae > Charales > Characeae > Chara > Chara braunii. Next base: position 2,941,474 of record BFEA01000077.1, on the reverse strand, counting down.
TATTGTTGGGGGTTTTCTCAGAGGAGGTTTGACTTTTTTTCATGCTGAAATAACCTCTCCCCAAAAGGGCGACTTGATGCGTTTGTTGCTGAAACTGTCATGAAATATTGCTACTCATACATCAAACAACCTATTGAGTTCTCATTCCTCCGCCAACAAGATTTCTGCCATGGCCACCGAATCCGCCTTGTTCCCTTTTTCCGCTGCTTTCTCCACCCACTTGCTCAACTGTGCTAAGTTTTGGGTCTTCGGGTCCAAGAGCCCTAACCCTCCTTCCTCCCGAGGTCTGCAGACTACTTCCCATGCCACCTTAGGTAAGAATCCTTAATTTTTCTGGCTTTCCGGTTTCCACAAAAAACGACAGGAGGCATCCTTGATTGACTTCAGTAATGCGCCTGAAAACTTTCTAATAGTCCCTACATATCCTAGCAGAGCGAATGCTGATGCTTTCAAGACTAATTCTCTTCCCATTAAGGACAAATGTCTGACCTTTCCCCAACAGCGGATTCAATTAGCCAGTTTTTGAGCGAGAATTTCGTTTTGTACCTAAGAGCAATCACCCAGAGCAACATGAACACCCAAGAATCTTTCCGCATTGCCAGCGGACACCCGTTCCATCCCCGACTCCACTGCACTTTTAAATTGCTCTGGTAGAAAGAAAAGGGACTTCGACCAATTTACCGCTGCTTCAGATAGTTCTGCGTAGATTAGTAAACAGGCCTTCAAGGCTTTCAACGAGTCCACTGTGTTCACTGAAACAGCAAACAGGTCATCTGCAAGCGCTTTAACTTTGCATTCCTTCCCATTCGGTAGTCTTAAGTCTGTATACTCAGGGTGAGATCTCAAGTTACTGAGCAGAACCTCTAATTGTATCACAAACAGCAGGGGGGCCAGAGGACAACCCTGACGTAGGGATCTTGAGAGAGAGAACTCGCCTGAGAGGAGACCATTCACGCAAACTGCAGTCGTCGCATTACCATATAGGGGCACCACTCATTTGCAGAAGCTCACTTCAAAGCCCATAGTTTTCAGCGTGGTCATCACAAAGGCCCAGTTAACCCTGTCATACGCTTTTTCTAGGTCCAGCATTAGCACCGTGACCGTGATGTCGATGTCGTCTCTGTCGATAAGTTCCAGCGTTTCAATAGATGTCACTACATTCTCAAAGATTGATCAATCCTTGACAAATGTCCTTTGCTCCTCCCCTATTAAGCTCGGAAGGTACCTGCCTAATCTTATCGTTAACATTTTAGCTAACAACTTGTAACTAACATTAAGCAATAAAATAGGTCTGTAGTTTCGCACCTCATCGCGGTCTCGAGGAAATCAGAGTACGCCGCCTTCCGTCGAGATCCCCAGATGAACCGGATGTGCTGTCTGTAGTGGCGGATGCAGTTCCGCTACGTGATATGAAAATAGACCGGAAGCATGGGGCTAGTAGGTCGACAACGAACCATCCTGGGGCTTGAGAAACCTATCCTCCAAATTGGTGCTTGCAATACGCAGGAAGCTGCCTCACGCTAGTAAAATTATTGCAGACAGATGACAATGCCAATGCCCGGAAATAGAACCACCCTCAAAAAAGGAATTGACCAGGCTTTGGTCACAATTGAAGGTAGTTCCCTCCCAGAAGCTGGTTTCTCTGGCCTGACTACAATCTCATCTGGTAGTCCCTACCGCCAAATGGCTTCAAGACTGTCAGATAGAGGTGAGAATTCAATGTGATAGATGTTCAAACGCCACAGAATCAATGCAACATCTATGGTGGGAATGCGAGGTTACAAAAAAGTGGTGAAAATGGTGGGAGAGACACTAGGTGACCCTCTCCGGCAAAGATAATTTGACTGGCAAGAGATGGGTTTTGCAAGGAGTATTGCCCCCTGATGTTGCAGGCAACAAAGGGTGAGAGTACATAGCAGAGGTGGTCAGACTGACAATGTTGTGGACTATCTAGCTGGACAGGAATGGTAGGCATTTTCAAGAAGAACCTCTTCAGGAAACACAGGCTGAGAAAATTTTCAGATGCATGGTGGGGACCCAGATCATAGTTGGCTGGGTTCGAAGGGTTCTGCGAGGAGAGAGGCAGGCAGGCTTGACATGGTTCAAAGAAACCTGGGCGATGGAGGGTCGACTGGCTAAGATTTCCCCACAAGGAAGATTAGAGATTTCAAGGTGGTTGAAGTGAGTAGGGTTCGGTTGGTCTGGTGCGAGTAGGAGTAGGAATTAGGATATATTGTTTGGGCTTGTGCAATTTTTCTTTGCCATGTGAGACTTCTTTTTATGAACCAGGCACACTCGGTTCCGGTCGGCGGCCACATTAAACCGCAAAGGGTAGGGAGGGTAGGAGAGTGTCATTTCTTCAAAGGGAATTAGAATGTTCCTCCCGACCGTATTGGGCCGGGTTCTAGCCGTTCCATAGGCCAGTGCAGTAGTAGCCATGTAGTCCAGGTTAGAATAGGTATAGTCATAGTACTAGGGTAGGTAGGAACGTACTAAGACAAGTTTTAAACCACCAGTACTTGGCCCATACATCGGCCGCGGACCCTTAGCGTTAACGCTACGCGTTTTTCGGGGTTCGGAAAAGGGTCGGTAGTGCAACGGGGGAGCAAGGTGGCTGGCCCAAGGAGAACGGGCCACTAGGCTGCTATGTGTCCTGTTGGTTTTCCGTGGCATGTGGAAACGTATGCATGGACGCTGAGAGCAAATGGCATGAAAAAGGAAAAATAAAAATATACCACGACGTGAAAAAAAAAAAAAAAACAAGGGAGCCCGCTATCGTTTCGCTCCAGCTGCTAGCAACAGGTCCAGCAAAAGGGGCGGTACCTGTGCCAGCCACCACATGCTTCAAATCGGGTGCTGGACCCTCAAGGCTCGACGAAAATCGGCGCGCAGGGCGTATTCAGGCTCGACTTCAATAGCTGGGCCAAGTACTGGTGGTTTAAACCACCAGTACCTCGCTCAGCTATCGGCCGCGGGCACTCCCGTATACGCGCCGCAGCCCAAGGGGGGTCGGCCAAGGGAAGGCCCGGTCGCTGCGCGAAGGCCGGGCTCCGCTTCCCTAGGAACAACACACTTGAGAAAACAAAAAAAAA
>BFEA01000077.1:2912703-2930394 GCA_003427395.1 Chara braunii | reverse complement strand
GAAATGTATCTGACCTTAATTACGGCCAGGTACAAGAGCGTACCCTGATAACACGTGAGGCCATCCTCCTGATAATATATACCCTGAACTCGTAGCAATGATCGATTGATTGCGTGATCACACGCGAGGCCATACTTACACTGGCGGCTTTTTCCGAAATGTATCTGACCTTAATTTCGGCCAAACCTGGATTCATCTGACTGCAGTAACGTGCGGAGCTCAGTCGATAAACTTCTCGGAAAAAAAAAACAAAAAAAAACGTCTCTAGTGGCCCCTCAGATGGCAAGACATCTTAAGAGGAGCCCCATGTATTTTTTGACTCCCACAGGTCAATCCGACCGCTTTCCCCGGTAATTCAGAACTATCTTATTCTGTCAATCTGGTAACGTCCGGGCTAGAGCTGATGTCGGTGGGCTAGAGCTGGTGTCGGTATCCCAACATTTCATAGGTTAACCAACTGAGCTAGGAGGCTCGTTGGTAAGCCACCACACGTTTGCTTTATGTCAACTGATCAAGTCAGGGAGTACACATGAATTCACATTATATAAAAAAATGATCAATTCATTGTATCCAAATGATCAAATTCATTGTATTCAAATGATCAATTCATTGTATCCAAATGATCAATTCATTGGATCAATTCATTGTATCCAAATGATCAAATTCATTGTATTCAAATTATCAATTCATTGTATGCTTTCTTTTGTAATATTGTCATTTCAGTGTTATAGTATGCGTGTCACAAATGATGAAATTCGCATTGATTTTCTTCTATTAAAAATGAATGGACAATCAAATGTTTCTCTTAACGACCTTTGGCATTCTATATTTCCCGAGATTGGCTTATTTTCTGACTCTGATTCCGGAGATGATTCCAGTTCCTTCCCGGGATCAAGCATCGTTTTCATATCTGTACTCGAGCAACCGACTAGCAACAATGCAGAAAAAAAAAAAAAAAAAAAGAAGATATCCGCTCCCTCTCTTTCCACTCCCGCAAGTTCATAGGGCCTCCCTTCAGTGCACAACATTCTACATGTGTTCCGAATGAAATTGGACCAGATAAACTAGACCGATCCGCTATTTTGAATGTATCGGAACCATTACCTGCTCCATATACATTTCGAAGGCTGTGACGTGGAGCGAGGACCATACTCGTGTGTGTGGCGTGGCCCCACTCGAATGCATGCGCTGCTCTTTAGTTGGCTTTGGATCTAAGCTTAACGTGAATAAACAAATAAATAAATAAATAAATAAATAAAATAAAATAAATAAATAAGTAAATAAATAAATCGATTTGATTTGATTTGAATTGGAAGAAATTGGAATGACGCGCTGGGGTCGGCAAAAAGGATAAAAGCATAAATTATCCCTGCGAATCGAGGTTGGCGTATTGCACTGTAAGAAATACTGAGTCAATTGGGTTTTGTGTAGCTCTTACATGTCCAAGGCCAAGGCCAAGGGCACAGAAGGGTTAAGAAGTTGGGGTTGGAAAGAGTTGTCCTGCGGGACGTGTTAAAATTGGAACGATACTGAGAATATTAACATGGCCCCTGCGCAAGGATGAGACGCATAAATCGAGAAATGGTAGAAAGAACAGAAAGGAAACGGAACAGAAAAGAAAAGAAGAGATCGGTGTGAAGACGAAGCGCAGAGTCTATGCGATAGTTATCACGGAGGAAAGTTTCTGGATGTTGCTCAAAGTTTATTACTGAGTGGTAATACAGTCTGAAAGGGACATCAAGAGGCATCACCATTTCGTCGTTGTGTCTGCCTGTCTCGCCGTGACTGCGTCTGTCTAGCTCTCATCTTTTCGACTCTATGTTCTTCTCTGTGTGTGCTGGCGTTGTTGTTTCTTTCGGTTCATCTTTCCTTTCAGACCGCTTTCACATCTCCCTTTCCTTGTATCCTCTCTCTTTTCCCTCTTCTTTCTCTCCCGTCTATGCTTTCCCCGTAGCTTTCCTCACGTCCCTTGTCCTTGGTTCCTCCGTCTTTCCGTCTTTCTGTCTCGTCCTCTCTCCCTCTCTCGTCCTCTCCCTCTCCCTCTCTGCCTCCTGCCCTCCCTCTCTGATGACCCTCTTCTTCCGCTCTCTCCTCTCTTTCCCCTCTTTCCCTGACGATCCCTCCCCGCCTCTCTTTCTCTGGTTTCATTTCTCTCTTCCTCGCTAACTGTACTGTCTGTGCGAGTCCGTCTTTTTCCGTCTTCCTTCTTGTCGCCCTCGTTGATTTATGCTCCACTGTTTTTTGTTTCGCAAATGGGCCCCAGAGGGCCCGTTTGGCCGAGCCTCGCTCAGACCCCCGAAAAATGCGGTGTGACGTGTATTCCCGCTTTTCCCAACACTGAGAAAGGTAGTGGAGGTTTAAAAGAATAGGAAGAGAAAGGTACGGAAGCGAAGAAATTCAGCTCAGGGAAAGAAATGGACTTATGTTATGTGACATCGACTCCTGTGCGGCTCAGGGGCTCGGCGCACCACTTGCCAAAATCCAACATTTTGAATATATTGGCTGGCAGGTGGATTGCTTGCTGGATGAACGAATGCATGAGTGGGTTGTTTGGGAGCTGGGAAGGGATAGTCAGATGAAGAATAAGACCATTAATCTTGTACGTTCCTTGTCGGTTTCTTAGGGACTGGATCTATTGGTTGGTAACCGTCAATCTGATGATGATCATTGTGTTGTTCGGAGCAGAAGGACGTGAAGGTTGTGGCATTTGACAAAGTGTTGCTGCGCTGTGTGCGGGGGACTGTCTGCTCTTTGTGTTTGATGGGAAAGAGCGACGTGCACTCAGCTCCTTTCTACCTTCCCTTCTCTTTTCCTCCTTCCCCCCTCACCCCTTCCACCCGGATAATGGAAAACTGAAACTTGAAATCAGCTGATAAGCTGCAATAATGATGCGAAGGAGAAAAGAAGGTTAAGCAAAATGAATCAGTGTGAAACAGAGGCGTCCAATATATAATATGTCCTCTCGATCACACACGTGCAGAAATAGTGTTGGCATTGTTCTTCAGAAGAGCAACAAGAGAGTGGAGGATGCCAATCCATTTATCAAAGCACGAGACAGCGTACGTACTCATGCGTTTCTGTCGAAATTCTGTCCAAATCAGTGAGGGTGCTATATTGCTGAAGAGCTCTGTGCTTTTTGGCTGACCGATTTCTCTAAAGAGCAGGGTTTCTTAGGACAAATGCGTGTGTTGGACTGCACCTCAGAGAAGCATTGTTTTACGGAATGCATGTGCATGTGTGTGTTGCGTGTGTGTGTGTGTGTGTGTGTGTGTGTGTGTGTGTGTGTGAGAGAGAGAGAGAGAGAGAGAGAGAGAGAGAGAGAGAGAGAGAGAGAGAGAGAGAGAGAGAAAGAGAACTACAATGTAATGTGCACAAGAGAAGGAATCCTTCTTGCCCTCGCTCAAGTGCCATGTTCTGGACAATTTCCAATCTTGTTTTATCGATCAATTGGTTCATGAACCGTTCAGCCATCAAACAACGAATTGGTTTCATAAGATGAAACCAGACAAAGCTATTGATAATTCTGTCTGACCAAGCTAAGCAAGATATTTGTGTAGACAACGTAAATGACCACATGCAGAGGGCCATGAACATGCTACCAAGCGAGAGCTTGAGTAAGTTGAGAGGAGGATCCTCTCTCACTTCTACCATCATTGCAGGACTGTAAACTGGCAATCTGCATTGCTCTGTGAACGCAGCTGGAGGATACCATGGGCATGACGTGCAGCAAGAGGACTCTTATCAAGCGTCGCTAATTAGGTTTCTGTAGGTATCTGTCATTGCATCGTATTATAGCTACAGTAGTCTTCATCATCTGGTTGAGTGGTCGCCTGCCTGCAACCAGGAAGGTTGTTGTGATGGGAGCACCAGCTTATCCTTAGGCGTGTCTTAGTGCTTCTGTGCTTGCTGGCACCGCAGAGGGCATACCTTGCATAACCTGTTCGGGTCAGTGCCCTCTCCATCCTTTCTCATCTTATGTTGGCAGACGTCCACTGTTTTTTGCAAAACAGAAACGTCGAATGCTGTTAGTATGAGCAACCTAGCCTGTGGCAATCTACTTAGATACGAAATCACTCGATACCGTTAGGTTTTTGTATGCCGTCCTTGTTTTTGTTTTTCGTTTCTCTTCTTGTGCAATGGCTGTGCCGAATTGTCCATTGTGGGGAATCACTATGATGAAAAATAAGTGAGCATGTGAGTAACCACTAACCTGGGATTGATGCCTTAGCTAGACAAGGGGTATGGCTGCAAGGAATACTCATTAAAGCAGGGAGAGGAGCAAAAGATAGAGGTCGCCCATGCCCAAAAACTTCAGTACATGCAGCCACGAATCAGAACCGCTAGATTATGAGTCGATTAGAAGAGGGTTATAGCATATTTCACAAATATGTGTTGTAAGCACTCATGTGCCTCTCCACTCATTTCCCAACCCCGCCTGTCTTTCCTTTGTTTCTGTGTGTTTGTGCATTATCACATAGCAGACTGAGTAGAGTCCAAGTGCCTCCACCTCATTTGTGGTGTATAATGGTATTGTATTGTAGGTTTCAGTGTAAACTGCAGCTATTCGTGAGGACGGGTGGTGGTGAGTCATATATGTAAACTGGTAGTTGCTCTGTGGGTATATATGTTTGTTGTTCCCAAAGGTACTGAAACCTAAGTGGGCAAGGTGGGGCATCTCGTCTGACACCGAAGGAATGTACTGTCCAACGATTAAGTACATCAGCAGATGTTGTAATCAAGTAATGAGTTTTGGCTGGTACAACCACTCGATTACCATACTTCCTATAGACGCAATTGACCCAATTCTTCAGCTACCTGTCTCTTTTTGTCTGACTTGCCTCACTGTCTGCCAGCGAATGCGTGGTTTCCAAAATGGCTATTTGTTCGGCGGTTCTTGATCTCCAGCTTTCACCACACCTTTCATTTCTTTGACATCCTACATCACCATACTCTCTCAGTTACCCCTATTGTACCCACGTGGTTACCCATGTGGTTTCCCTATTCTTCTACTTCTAATAAATGCAATTGACCCAATTCTTAAGCCACCTGTCTCCCTTCGTCTGACTTGCCTCACTGTTTGCCAGCGACTGCATGGGTTCCAACGGTTATTCATTATTCGGTTCTTGTTCTCCAGTTATCGCCATACCTTTCTCTTCTTTGACAGCCCACATCACCACACTCTCTCAGTTACGCCTATCGTTCCCATGTGTGACAGAAGCCATAATGGGGAAAAGGGTATGATTCAAGTGGTTGCTTCCACCTTCCTTCCTTTGAATGTTTGTGTAGATTTCCAGCACTCAAGTGGATTCCACGTCCGAAATCCACTGGGGCATTGTGATTCTACAACACCAATGCCGTTGAGCTTAAAACCCTCCTGTGGAAGACCGATGTGTCATAGCATAGTGCTTCATCCCTTTCTCCCTTTGCAACAGCGGCTAGCACAAGCAAGGCAACATCTGACTTCTTGATTGACTGCCTGGTCAGTTGATCATATGGGTAAAGAGTAGTTTGTTTGTGTGGCTTTTCGGTCTTTGGGTGATTTCGTAAATGTGGGTTTCGTAAAGCACCGGTTGTCTTATCTTAAGGGGCATGGGCTGTGTGTAGATGGTCTTGTGCATGCCGAAACAAAGGTGCCCTCGCGGAGCTTTGCACAAGTCATGCTGGTTGTTTTCCTGGATGTGTTCATTCAGGTGTCCATTGTGGCTGTCTCCAGAGCTTCCTGAGGGAAGGCATCTCAAGGTGGATGCTTCATGAGGGAAGGCATCTCGAGGTGGATGCTTCTTCATGAGGGAAGGCATCTCGAGGTGTGGTTCTTCACGAGGGAAGGCATCTCGAGGTGGATGCTTCTTCGTGAGGGAAGGCATCTCGAGGTGGATGCTTCTTCATGAGGGAAGGCATCGCGATGTGTTTCCTGAGGGAAGACATCTTTAGGTGGCAGTTGGGCCCGCGTTCATGCCCACGATGACTGGCCCTATGGGTATCAGCATGGGCATGAAAGGGGCGTAGTAGCTGGTCCACAATTCGTGTTCCTTTAGTAGTTAGGGGTGGAGACATAATTAGTGTTCTTTTAAATGATCATCTTCATGGCCTCTGGAAGAATAGTTCAGCTAGAGGCATGATTTGGTGTTCCTCTAGTAGGGACAGGTGTCTATATGTTTGCGAATGGGCACGCCATGTAGGAATGGGCTGCCAAGGAGAAGGCGAAGCACGTTGTGATCTAGGAGGGGGAAGGGCAGCCGGGAAGTAGGGATGGTTTTGAAATGGCAAATCTCGAGGTCCATAATCTGCTTTAGCTGTAACCTCTTGCAATGGAGGATCAATGTGTATGTTGCGCGGAGGATGCGGCTGGTAGACTAATTAGGGATGCTTGATTCGGAACGAATCCTCTTGCTGTAGCTGTGCTGTCAATCATATGGCTTCCCACGGCGACAGAATTTGCCTAACCCTCCTGCTTCCTGGGTCCTTGCCAACCTATTGATTGGTTGGCATTTGACGTTGTCGACATATCTCCGTTGCTTCACTTGATCGGCTGATTTTCAATTACTTTTTTTTTCTGAAATCAATTGGTTGGTTGATTGGTTGATCAATTGGTCGATAGGTGAAGGTTGGCTGATGTCTGATCTGGGACTTGGCTTTGGGGAATGAGGCTCTTCCTCTCGTTGCGCATTGATGTGGATGTGTGTTTATGTGCATGGTCTCTCCTGTTGTGTGTCTGTAGATGTGGTGGGTACTTGCCGGTGCAATTTGCCGGCATGGCTATGGCAAGTGGGAGGCCATCCTTAGTGGTCCAGAACGTGGTGCTGCCTCTGTCAGAACTAGGTATGTGAATTGGGAATTCACGCAAAGTGTTTAAGAAAGAAGAGAATCTGACAAAGGTAAAATCTTGCTTTTTTTTTTTTTTCCCCTTTTTCCCCCCCCCCCCCCCCCTAATTCCACCCAGATCATTTACCGGTTTTGATTGTGACCTATTTTTGCCCTCTTGTCCCACCCATCCTCCATTTTCTCTCATAAAAATTCGAGGACAGGGGACGATCCTTGTCGTTTGATGTTGATGAACGAGAACACCATGCGCATTGAGCACCCATCCTCCATTTTCGCTCATAAAAAATCGATGCCAGGGGACAACCCTTGTCGTTTGATGTTGATGAACGAGAACACCATGCGCATTGAGCACATTAGTGGACGTTGATCTTTGGACGTCTCTGAATACGTCTGCACCAGATATTAATCTAACCTCTCTTGCATTCCCGGAGAAAACCGCTGATCTGTTCATGTGTGGCCTCGCCTTCTCTGTTAGGTTACACTGTACAGAGCTCACTGGCAGGAAGATCAATATCAATGTTTTGTGGGGAGATTGCTTCTGTCCTCTTTTGTCCACATCACAGGACGGATGTCTCCTCAACTGCTGGTTTGATTCAGAATGATCTTTTCACTTCTAGATGGGTATATGCGGATTGACATTGCTGGATTTTTGACTGGATCTGAAATGAAGCTTCTAGTGCTCCCTCCTCCTCCCTCTTCACTCTTCATGTGTAGGCATTTTTATTCCCTTCTTGTGCAGTACGTGCGAATGAAATCCCACAGTTGCATTTCACATGTGAGAGGCAAAGCCCCTGATTATGCTCCAAGGGACGTCTCCAAAGCCTCTACGAATGGTATGTACCAGTGCTTTAGGCAATGGGCTTCCAAGACCCCCTCATGGCAGGTGGAGTGTAAGCACTGTCCCGTAGGAGCGTGTGCAGATGTGTGCGGTGCTCCTCATATAAGGCATGCTTGAAGAGCATCTGATATGGCGTCTGTCCTCACCATGCATAGTTTTAGAGAACGTTAACATCCGGTCTTTGGCAGTCCTTACCTTTTGCTTGATTGGTATGGCCATCTGACGATGGATGTGACGACCGAAACAAGAGTGTTTACCAATACTAGGGCCGTTACCAATAGCAGAGCATTGAATATAACTGTCATGGTAGGTGGCGAGTCTTCCCTATCGGGTGGGTGTCTAGTTGATTGCTTTGAGGGATATTTCTCAATGTTATGAGAAAATAGAAGCAGTCTAACCTAGTCTTTTGAGCATGTGCATTGAAACTCTTGTGGAACGGATTGATTGGATGGAATTGGCAGAGTTTTTTTGGGCAGTGCAGTGAGATGTGCTCTTACGGAATCAACACGAATCTCGACTGTCATCTAGTTTTTTCAGCATGAGCGCTGGAATTGTCGTTGAGGGGATTGATCTGAAGGTGTTGACGGAGATCTGCATAGTACGCAATATTTTAGTGGTTAGGATGCTCAGTGGCAAGCCTGAAGTTCCCCATCACAAGTAGGAGGGGTCCCAGCTTTCAGGCCGGACCTTTTGGCACGTTGGGGCTATCAAATCAACACTTATAAAGTCCACGTATTTGCAGTGATATGAACGTAGAAGTAATAATGATGGTGATATTGTTTAATCATGGGAAGGCCATATGAGGTGCTCCAATGAAAATACGAACAAAGCAGTTTCCAAAATCACTTATAAGAGCAGTCGTTACCATAAAGAGTAAGATAAGATAAGAATGAAAGATCAGAATTAAAGATAAGATAAGAATGAAAGACGAAATAAGAATGAAAGATGAAATAAGAATGAAAGATAAGATAAGAAGTAAGCACTGCATGAACAATGTGAGGTCACTCTGATGACGCTGGATGCCACAAAATTCGAAACGTTTTGTTTTCTCTCTTCCGAACCGTACGTGCAACTTAAAAGATGCTGCAAAGTCCAGTCAGAGAGCGGTTGCGAGAAATCTGTATATGGAGAAGGAAAGCTTGATTGTCACTTGGTTGTGGACATTCTGAAAGCATAGGTTTTGGCGCTGTCTAAAGGTGTGCGCATGGCACACCCCTGTGTCAAGGGATATGCCAAGATGGCGAGCCCTGTCTGTACTATTTTTAGGCTCGTGTACAGCACGAGCTGATTGTCCCCACCGGAGATTCTTTATCGACGGTCCGGTACGCGTTGATCCCCTATAGAGCTCGCCTGCCCAACACCACCTCTATTCGACATCAAGAGCGGGGGAAGGACAAAAGGAGCAAAACATGTGTGCTATGAGCCTTCCTGGTGCACGTTGTCTGAACGTCTCCTGTGTGAAGTACGGAACATTGCAGCCATGTTGTACAGGGATGCTTTACATCCATGTCTCTGTCACTGCGAGACATCGTGGCCTCCCCGATTTGTTTCGCTGGAGCACATATCCATGGAGCTTCATCTGAAGTATCCAGTTCATTTTATCAGGGCTCTTTTCCTTTCCTATACTAGCCAGGTGTGGAACTGGTGGCCCCAATGGCCCTACTTTGCATATGCAGGCTGTTTGAGACTGTGTCCATTTGCTGTTTATGAGAGACTGTCCGAGAACTGCCGATTGGGGTCTCCCTTCCTTGTACGGCTGTCTGTTGTTAGCATTCAAGCGACCTTGCACCAACGACTTAGCAATATTGCCTGTCAAAACAACTGACATAAAAGATAGATATGTAGGGCTATCTATCAATTGTGTTGTATGCAGTATAATCATTAATTGCCTCCCCATCGTAAAGATTTGACAGTAGATGTCATTTCCAAGTCGTATGACCGGAGGATTATCTCAACCGCTCCGCCGTAATGGCGAGCATCATGTCATGAATTTGATGCATCTTTATTAAATTATTAGTTTGAATGCCCTCTTGGAGCCCAAGCTGGCAACATCTCTGCAAGGTGATTTGAACCCCATTACCTGCTTGTGACATCTATTGCAGGTGTTTGTCTTTGGCTCGTTCACAGAAGCTGAGTTGTTGCATTTCCAGTCTCTTGCGCTGGGGGAGAAAGGGGCCGGGTCCAAGCGTGCTTCTGTTGGACAGAGTACTGAGAGTTTGAAGCAACTGACAGTCCAGGGAAGCCATCTGGCTGAGCATTCTGAACAGCAGGCTGAAGGAGATCTCAAGTCAAATCAAAGCCATCGCATTGAAATCTCACGGGTGGAGAGGGAGGCAAATCAATGGGATAAACAGTTATGGCCTCCCGAAAAGAGTCAAGGCATAGGACAGCCGCCAGATCATGCCAATGCAGCGAAGCATGGACAAGTGGACTTGCAGCAGAGCACGCAGTCTGTGCAGTCAGTATCCGAAGACCAAGCAAGGGAAGTGGCATGGAGCATGCCTCCAGAATGCACTCCAAAACAAAAGGTGGAGCAAAAGGAAATTCATCAGGACCCTGCTGCAAAAGATTTATTGAAGGAAGCTCCAAAAGGAGACCCTGGAAAGCCTCAGGGAAGCCTTTTAGTGGAGAATATGCAGCCTCAGACACTGCCACAGCGTGAGCCAGACCGCCACCAAGTGCAGAGATTGGTTCATTCATCTCCGTCTCAGCAAGGTGTACAGGTGTCCTCTAGAGGACAACTGCAGCATTGTGAAGTTGATAGTCCAACGAAACAGGTGAGATTCGTGAAGTCCTTGATGTGCTGTCCTACATGGCGGTTTTCCCTTTTGCTTCCCATGTTGGCCAGTCAAGTCTGGTTTGCATGACCTTTTTCTTTCATTCGTTGTCCCTTTCATTGGCTAAGGGAAGTAAAAGCAGTGTCTGGTTTGCATGACCTTTTTCTTTCATTCGTTGTCCCTTTCATTGGCTGAGGGAAGTAAAAGCAGTGTTTGTCCCTTGCGCGGTTCCTCCTCTGGCTGTTGGTCTAGAAGGCATAAAACCAATATCTTGAAGCTCGAACTAAATTGCCATGGCCAATACCTTCGTTATGGCTGCCTCGACTCCCAAAACACCGCTTTCGTCTGTGTTGGTCAATCATTCTGACATCAACAGCATTGGAAATGGCTTTGTTGAGATTCAGCCTCGAAATCTGGCCACTGAGATGTGGTCCCATATGTGGTCCCATATTCAGAGAGCTCTGAAGATCAGAAACTGCCTATTGCCAGATATTGCTAATTTCTTAAAACACATGGGAGTCTAGGCAAATTCAGAACTGTATTTGTCCCTGTAATACCAATCCCAGGTCGGGCATCCAGTTCGCCTACAGATGCTCGATGGCCCTCCGTTTCCTTTCAATGTCTGACTTCAGTTGTCTAACTGTAGATCTTTATGGGGATGGCGAAGTTTCAAATCTGAAATCGGTGCATCATTAGTCCTTTCCTTCTGAATTGAACACTTCTGCATGTGTGTGTGTTTTCTTTTGCGAGAGTTCTGGTGATGGGAGAGAACCATTTGTTTGCCATGTGAATTTCCTAATGAAATGGGAGTCTCTGTGTGTGTGTGTGTATGTGTGTGTGTGTGAGAGAGAGAGAGAGAGGTGGAAGCTCAGTATTTTGGAGATAGAAAAAAGGAATCCTCAGCAGTCCATGCAACTGAATCTGCAAGTTTTGTGTCTAACCCAGCAGTTTTAGATCTCAAAGCTATCCTACCTGTGTGTGAGCAAATGAATCTGCTCCTGGGACTCACTTTGTTTGCATTACCTGCTGCCCTCTTCGAACATCTTGAGGCAACAAGTGCATTCCAAAGCTTCATGTCGTGGACGGCATGGTCCACTTCAATTTGAATTCAGTGCAGTGAGTTTTTGTGTCATGCTGTTGCCAGCCGGCATTGGTTGGCTGGATCGGTGTAGGAACCTCCACCTGGGAAGTTTGGTAATCATCAGTGAGAACGATCTTATGACTTTGGTCCTAATTTGTGCATTCTATTTCGGCTGGGAAGATGAACTCAGAATCATTGAGCTGTTCTTTGGATTCGAGTGTATTAGCGTTCGGTGTTCTTTTTCTTTTTCCAAGTTGCTCCCTACGAATAGAGATGGAGCTCTGTTCTATTCTCTTCTCGATGTGTTTCTCATTCAATGGCTAACGTTGCTTGTGGACTTGAAGGAAGCAGCTAATTCTTTGCCCTTTGGTTGTCCGCATTATGTCACCTTTTGATTTTCATCATGTCGGATCAGGAGGGTGTGCAGCGTATGCAGCCGGTGGCTCAACAAGCCTTTCATCAGTTTCCGTCAGCAGGTGCTCAACAGACGCATTTGTACCCATCTCACCCTGTGCATCCGCCACAAGCTCCCACGGTTCATCTCCTCCCTGGAGTACCTGTGGTGTTTGGTACTGGAGAGGTTATTGTGAAACGGGACATGATACCTAAGGGTGTCGCAACAAATGGAACTGGTATGGCGCCATATTTTGGGGAGGTTCCACGATCTTCCACTGCAGTGGTTGCAGCCATACCATCAGCTATGCCCGCTGCCACAGTGCCAGTTCTCAGGAATGGATTGGGTCTGGGATCAGGTGAGGCGACACTGGGTGCTGTGAGTGGGAGTGTGGTTCGACGTGACCCATCAATGTCAACAGCAGTCGTTCCAAGTGGAAGTGTCTCCATCACAGCAGCCCCTGCACTAGCAACATCGGCAACTGCTGTAGGTACTTCTGAAGGTGGACTGGCTGGCATAGGGAGGCCTGGAGCTATGTCGTTGGCCCCGAATGTAGCTGTTGTTGGTGTGTGGAGGGGCGCCAGTGCACCAGTCAATGGAGCTCCTGGCCGTGTTGTTGGAGGGGGACATCCCTCTACAGTGATTGGTGCTGGGGCCCACACTTGCATCCCAACCGGGACCCATCCTACTGCTGTAGTAGGAGCTCCACATACAACACCTGCCATACCAAGGATGCACCCCACGATAATTGGTGCAACAACGGCTCATGCTCCTGCCGCGGTAGGCCCCCCTCTACCCCCTTCTACAGGCGGGCCCCATCCCGCACCGGTTATTGTTGCGGCCAGGAGCCTTCCTTCAGTCATTGGAGGTGGCCATTCGCATCCAATTGTTGGTGGTTCTCCAATCGTTCTGAACAGCCAGCCACCAATACCTGCATTAGCGCGGGCTGTGGCAACACCGGCTGTCTCTACAGCATGGGCGGTGGGAGGCACAACTGTTGCACCAGCAACACCACCACCTCCAAGTGGCTTTGTGTGGAATGATACTGTGCCTCTCATAGAACATTCACCGTTTGCCGTCATTCAGCCCACGAGTGGGCCTCCTGCAGCTTTTCCCTGGACAGGTACCAGTCTGCATGCTCCGATGATTGCAAGTCAGTCAAGGTCATATCTTTCTGCAGGTAGTGGTGCAAACCAGCCGACCTTCGTTCCATCAGCTCCGACTCCCCCAGCTAATGGCCCTTCGGCTGCTCCTGTAACGTTCGGATGGCCATCAACAGCCGGGGCAGGACTTGCTCCAGTAAGCCCTCCTTTGTTGGTGCCTAGTGTTGGGACGAACTCTGTGCCGTGGGTGACTGCAGTTCTGACTCCACCAAACAAATCTCCTGTGGTTTCCCTTAGGACTGGCAATGTCCCAAAAGTGGTGGTTGCCTCAAGTGCCGCTGTGCCGAACAGGCAGGATAGTGGAAAAGCAATTCGGGGTCCCCCGGGTGTGACGCTGTGGCCTGTGACACCTGTCAAGAAATCACAGGCAGGCAGTTCGGAAAGAGAGGCTGAGGCAGCGGCTGTGGGAGAGGTGGTCAGGACTGACGGCCATTATCTGGAAACGATTTGTTTTGATGCTGCAAAAGTTGAGGTGCCAACGGCTACTGAGCCCAGGACCACAGACATAACTTCGGGTGGATGTTCAGTGGCTATACAGTCTTCAGTAGAGCTTGGTGCTGTAGATGGCAAAGGGCAAGTAGCTAGTTTAGGCTCCGATGTTGTGAAAGGCAGTTCCAGTGTTATACCATGCAGGGGTCCTGATCCAAGGCCCGTGGTCTCTGAATCTGCTGAATGCTTCTCTGGAGGTGAATTGATCTCGAATTCAGAGAGTGCAAGTGAGAGGGCGTTGGTCGAGGTCTGTGAGCTGAACAACTCGCATGCTAGCACAAATGGTGCTGATGTAGTGTCATCGGAAACTCTGGGGACAGGTAACAGCAGTGCAGGCACACCTGGGAGCAGCGCTGCAGAGTCTGAAAAGACTGGGGACATGAGTGGGGTGCATACAAGCGGTGTTGGAGAGGTAGACACCCCTGCAAGCGCGCCACCAAATCCAGGCTCTTCCACAATTCCACGAGCAGAGGCAAATGGGGAGTGCAAGGAGCCAAGAGCAGCCGATTGGTCGTCTAACTCTGCTGCCAAGTCGAAATCATGGGCAGCACTTGTGGGTGTGCCACCTTCAGAAGATGGATACATAGAAGAGGTCCGTGCAAATGTGTCAGTAAGGGGGGTAGGTGCAGGATCTGGTAAAGCAGGAATGATGTCAATGGCCTCTAAATCTCAGGTTGGAGGAGTGGCCGTGTCAGGCAAGGGGAATGGAAGAATTGCTGAAGAGGGTACAAGGGTGACAGCCATGGTACATCAGGAGCAACCAGCAGTTTATGGCAGCGTGTGGCTGAAGTCGCTTCGGGAGTTTGAGCAGGGCAAAAGAGTGCAGCCAATACCACGTGGGTTGATGAACACTGGGAACTCTTGCTTCCTCAATTCCACTCTCCAAGCATTGTTGTCGTGCTCTCCATTCTTCCATCTCATTCGTGTACTTGCCACTCAGAAGATCCCCACTGATGGAAAATTCCCGGTGTTGAAGGCCTTTGTTGATTTTCTTGCTGAATTCCAACTCCCGCAGCAGGGAGAGGTCATGGTCTCAAAGGATGGTGCCAGGGACGTGAATGGCTTTGACAAGTATGGTAATCGCACTTCTACTATCGACGTTGGAAGGCCATTTGTTCCAGCAATGTTTGAGAATGTGCTGATGCGTTTCAGTCCCAACCAGCGAGCTCGTGGGCCAGGTCGAACAAGGTAATAATAAACTGAACTTTGAAGTCTCTGTCTATTTGTCTGGTTTGATTGATTTGCTTTGCAGCTGCCTCATGCTGTCACAACATTTTTCTCTGCAACGTGAGTTGGTATCCATGCCCACGATGCGACCACTCGGTACAGGTAGAGGTTTGTGTTGAAACGAAGGTTTTTTTGGTGTGCCGTTGGGGTAATCCCGTCATTCTTTCAGCAAATTTCTAGTTCATCAAACGCCATTAATTTGCGTGGGTGTTTCTCTCACAGTCCCGGAGCAGTGTCTGGGAAATCCACTGTAGTAGCTGCACGCTCAACCTGCTACGAATATTATTCCCAATAGCACACAAAGAAATGAAATGCCCACCAATGCTCTATGTTACGCTGCTGCTTCTCCTCATTGCTCCATCCCCTTTCATGAAGCTGTGACTGCAATCGGAACCCTATGTCAATCCGAAATCTGTATAGCTGCATGTTGGTCCTGTCAGTACCAACTCAATTAGTATCTGGATTGATTTTCCAGTATGCATGGGCACACATGTCGTGGGAGGACTCGTGCCCTCCCTGCCTGGCTGGGGAAGACAACGGGGCGGGGTCGCGGGCAGCCCCAGCACAGAATCTGAAGGAAGTCAAAATTAACAAATTCTGAATTGGTTTTTGGTGTAGTACTGCAATGCAAACAAGTTTTGGCTGACAGTCAGCTCAGTATTCCTTAATGAATCTAAAATCCCCCCCCCTCCTCCCCCCTTAAAGTGCTATTTCTACCCCCCTCCCCTGCCATTGGACAACACAACAAAAATGAGCCTGGGCAGTTGCAGGGATGGATCAGTACACAAGTTTTCTGACTACCGTGTTCTGCTTTTGGTGAATGCTTTACTTACGTGCTGCGCCCAGCACACCAGCATCCATGTGTGCGCACTCAGTGTGGCGTGCCCCCCGAAATAGTGGTTCATGGCTAAAATTGGGGAGGGGGTACGGCGGGACCAAAAGAAAAAAACCATTTGAGGCCGCGCTCAACAGTGGCCCCAAAACTGTGTGTGCATGTCCGTGTGTCTGTGTGCGCGTGCGCAGGTGTGCATCTTCCGGGTCTGGTATGGTTATGATGAGGATGCGCCGTGCTCTCTCAAATGGTTCGTCTGTTCTCTTTATCTCTAGAAATAGAAAACGACAGAAATCCAGAAGTTGTTGCTAATGATGCAAAGAAGAAAACGAGAACGTTGATGAGGGTGGGTTGTGCAGAATAACATATCTCCCGCTAGAACAGGGGAAGATACACCTGCCTGTCTTCATGTGCAATGCCTTCATGACTAGGGGTGTGTTGTGGGGCTGTTTCAACTTACCTACCACCAGAATCCATCCGATAAGGGGCCTCGCTCCACTGCGCAGCAAATGCACAGAAGGAGAACGAATCTTCCCCTTGATTATGGAAAGATACACGGCCATAAGTTCTCTTTTGTGCATGTGGTGAGTAGTGGACCGAATTTTCAGGGCATCAAATCCAATGTATGGACAACGGGGCTATTCATGAAGCCTAGCGTAACTGATACACCAGTGAACTCTTCAAATGCAGACCGAAGTTTGATTCTCGTTGTAATCAGGGCACACTCACGCCAGGACTTTCTCGGCAAATCTATGGACGTGATTTCAGTCAGGCTAATCCAAGTGATAACGGATGTCATGAAGGACAGCCTTTCTTATAACTTGATTGGCATGCAATATTCTCTGCCTTCATGTTGTATGGTTTTACCATGCGGCAAAAAGTTCCAGCTGAAGTGTTAAGGGCCAGTTGTGTGCACGACAGCGCCCCCCCCAAAAAAGAAAAACAAAGTTACAGGAAAACCTGTGTGGTGGCATTGGTAGTGGGGGTACCATTCAGGATGCAATGTTGACGGCAGTGTTTGAGGATTGCGACCACTGATTGTGCCTGTGCTAGGGTTGTATGAATGACTGACATAAATCACAAGCTAGGTGTGTGCATTGCTACCATGAGCATCCTGCACACAGCGACTGAGAACCCTGTCAATTCTCCTTTATGATATTATGTGACCTCCTGACAAACACAATGTCTCATCTGCCTTGGTTGTTACCCAGACAGGAGGATGCTCAAGAGTTTCTGAGCTATTGTCTTGATTGTCTGCATCAAGAATTGTTGATGCTGCAAGAGGAGGAAGAGGGCAGTGGCTCCACTGTAGGAAGAGATGGTGCAGGTGCTGTTCGTGCTGCAAGGCAATCTAGTGCGTCATCTGAGGTTATTGCTGGAATGCACGATGAAGACGAATGGGAGACGGTTGGACCCAAGAACAGAACTGCTGTGACCCGTACTCACGAATTTCCAGAGACTGCGTTGAGCAGCATTTTTGGTGGTCAGCTGAGGAGTGAAGTGAGAACTCAAGGTGAGGCGAACAGCCTGTCCTGGCAGTAGCTCAACATGATAGTCGGTAGCAGGGCATTGCATGGGATCTGCAGTCGTTGAAATACCGTCGTGAGGTGCTGATGATTATGCAACTTCTTGATGTGACCTTTTGGTTTGGATGCCATCTCGATCTGGTTGTTGTGATTATGATGAAGATGACTTAGCTCACCCTCATGCTTTTCATTCGTAGTTTCTGCTGTCTGGGGCCTCAGAGAGGACTTCCTAATACTTTCCCACACATAGGGTGATGATATATATATTTATATCATACTTGCGGCGCATCGACGTGCGCTGCACCGCTCACACGTGCCGCACTGCGCACAGCGCACGACGCGCGTGCACGGGGTGCGGCGCACCCCGAAAATAAGGGGTCGGGGGAAAAAAAAACGTTGGGGAGGGGTGTTTTAGACCTGAGTGAGATGTCGCGTCATCCGGAAAAGAAGGGGGGAAGTTCGTTTTTTTGTTTGTGTGTGTGTGTGTGTGTGTGTGTGTGGTGTGAGAGAGAGAGAGAGAGAGAGAGAGAGAGAGAGAGAGA
>BFEA01000077.1:2893714-2906374 GCA_003427395.1 Chara braunii | reverse complement strand
TGTGTGTGTGTGTGTTTGTGTGTGTGTGTGTGTGTGTGTGTGTGTGTGTGTGTGTGTGTGTGTGTGAGAGAGAGAGAGAGAGAGAGAGAGAGAGATCCCATTCGAACTAACTACGTGCTTCCTTCCCTTACACGATGACATGTGGTATCTGCCTATGAAACCGGGCGCTGATTGAGCGCGTGGGCGGCACTCGAGTTTTTCAGCGCTGCTCAAATCCGTGCTTGAGCGTGCATTGAGCGGCTTGAGCGCGTTCGCGGGCAGGCTGGTTCCTGGCGGGTGGAGGGCTGGGAGGGGGGTTTCAGGGTCACAGGCGGCGGCGGGGCTGGCGGAGGGGAGGGCTGGGCAGCTCCCAATAGACGTGTTACCTCCAGCTCTGTGTGGCTGGCCAAAAAAAAAAGGGCCAGAAAGGTCCAGACCACGGTCTTAAGCGCTGGGAGGATGAGCGTGCATTCATTTGCACTTGTGCACGCTCGTCCGCTGAAGTGCGCACTCGTGGAGAGAGAGAGAGAGAGAGAGAGAGAGAGAGAGAGAGATTGGGTCACAGCTGAACTAATCCCACCAACTCCACCCCAGTGCCCCCCTCCCCCCAAAAAATCACCTCCAAGGGCCCCAACCATGCAACTCTGTTTTTCCGCACAACCGCCCCCTCAACATTCCCTGCCCTCGCGGAACCCCATGAGATGCGCGTGCTCTTTTTTTGACAAGCGCGCGTGGCTGAAAGCTCTTTGAGCGCGGGGGCGAGGTCCTTAAGCGCACTGGTACAGTTTCATAGGTATCTGCTCTCATCAGTTTCAAATATGATCCGTGGGCCATCGAGACCCCTAAAACAAAATGACGCGCGGGAGCATACATGAAAGCGAATGAGCGAGCGAGTCCGTGCACGAGAGAGAGAGAGCCCAATCTAACTAACTGCCCCCCCCCCCCCTGTGCTATGATAGTATCTGTTCGGAACAGTTTCATATCTGATCCATTGTCCATCGAGTCCTTTCAACAACACAAATAGAAAAAAAATGCACGAGGACCCGCCCGTGCGGGGGAGAGAGAAAGAGAGGAAGTCGATGTGTGTGTGTGTGTGAGAGAGACAGAGAGAGGGAGAGAGAGACACGGCAGAGAGAAATAAAGTCGATGTGTGTGTGTGTGTGTGTGTGTGTGTGTGTGTTTGTGTGTGTGTGTGTGTGTGTGTGTGTGTGAGAGAGAGGAGAGAGAGAGAGAGAGAGAGAGAGAGAGAGACGCCATTCTAACTGACTACGCACGGGCTTCGCCCCCTACACGATGACATGTGGTATCTGCTCTGATCAGTTTCAAATCTGATCCATGGTCCACAGAGAGAGAGAGAGAGAGAGAGAGAGAGAGAGAGAGAGAGAGAGAGAGAGAGAGAGAGAGAAATAAAGTGGATGTGTGTGTGTGTGAGAGAGAGAGACCCCATTCTAACTGACTACGCGCTTCCCCCCCTACACGATGACAGGTGGTATCTGCTCCGATCAGTTTTAAATCTGATCCGTGGTCCCCACACACACACACAGAGAGAGAGAGAGAGAGAGAGAGAGACCCCATTCTAACGAACTACACACTTCCTCTCCCCCCGCGATGACATGTGGTATCTGCTCCGTGGTCCATCGAGACCATTTAAAAAAAAATGCACTTATGGGCGCGCACACGGAAGTGTGTGAGAGAGAGAGAGAGAGAGAGAGAGAGAGAGAGAGAGAAGGAATGCAGCGTTTAGGTCCACCTGAAAGAAATGAAAAAAATGAACTGCAGTTGGGTGGAGGGCGGAATGGAGGGAGGAGGTCAGGTCGAGATTGGGCCGAGGAAGGGTGGAAGGGTAGGAACTCGTGCAAGGAAGGTGAGGTGGAGGTGGAGATCAGGTGTAGGGAAGGGGTCGGAGGAGATTGGGGGGAGGAGGTCAGATGGAGATTGGGCGAAGGAAAGAAGTGGAGGGAGATGGTCGGGAGGTGGAGGTGGAGATCAGGTGTAGGGAAGGGGACGGAGGAGATAGGGGGGAGGAGGTCAGACGGAGATTGGGCGAAGGAAAGAAGTGGAGGGAGATGGTCAGGAGGAGGTTGAAGAGGAGGTCGGGAGGGGGCAGAGAGGAAGGGGACAGACGGCAGGGAGAAGTCGAGCCGAGGGAGAGGAAAGGGAAGCATGAGCGAGGGCAGAGGTTGGTTGGGTGGAGTACGGAGGGAGTGAAGAGGTCAGGCGAGGGGGGGGGAGGGAGCAGAGTGGGGAATGGGGGAGGAAGAGCATGAGGAGGAAGAGGAGGTAGGGAGGAGGCCGAGAGGAAGGGGAAAGCCGGAGGGAGAAGTCTGGTAGGGAGAGGGTGGAGGGAAGGAGGGGGGAAAGGCCAAAGGGAGAGGGTGGAGTGAAGGAGGAAGGAGGGCAGGGGTGGGGTTGAGTACAGAGGGGGAGAGAGAGAGAGAGAGAGAGATAGAGAGAGAGAGAGATTCTGCCAGGCTGTTAATTATATGATGCTGACATGTGATGCTCGGTTTTGTCTTTTGCTTTTGCAAACCAGGAAATGCTCCAAGATGCACGCCCACTGTGCCTGGAATTATGGCTCAAATGACACTTCACTTCCAAGAACTTCCCCCACGAACAGCAACTGCCAAGCGGATTCGGTGCTGATTATGTTAATCATACATTACAACACCTGCTTAATATCTGTGGCACTCTTATTATTGAAGACGACCTCCGACAACTTCCCCGGGCCCATCGCCAAGCATTATTGAACGGCACACATGCACCAAGCTGAGACTGACACACACATGCACTTGCACACACAGACAGTGTCCAAACTCAACAAGTGAGCTCATGGCATACATTTGAGATCGGTTGATCACAAACATATTCATCAAGGACAGCAAGCGAACTCAGAGTCGGAATCTTTAGCACAGCCGTCTCTTAGAAACGAACACAGATCTTAGACTGAAGCTTTGTGGGTCGTAGCACACAACAGAAAACAAAAAAACATGCTGAAAAGGTGACAGCTGCCCAAACACAACACTCGCAGCAAAAACAATAAAAAGGTTCCGTGGTATGCCCTCCTGTTTTCCTGTAAACGTGTTTTATGTGATGATGGGACAGTTTGTTATGCTTTTTCTTTTCATGTTTTGCGGGCAAAGCTGCAACAGGTACCCTTGTTTTTTGTGATTCCTCTGCGTTCTGCTTGCCAATTACTGACGTAATAAGTGCACGTTGGCTTGTATTTTTTGTTGCAGGTACGGCAGTATGAGCTGGTTTCCATTGTGTCTCATCATGGGAAGGACGCAGCTACTGGGCACTACACAACAGATGCAAAGCAGGGTGATAATCGATGGCTACGATTTGATGATTGTCATGTGACAAGTGTTCCCCAGCATCGGGTACTGGATAATGACGAGGCTTACCTACTTGTTTACAAGCGGTGGTCTATGCTTTGATGATCCAGTCGGTATGGGGAGTAGTATATGCAGCGCATAACGTTGGCTCAGGTTGTTGTCTAGGTGCAATGGGGCAGAGCTGCCATGCATTGCAACTAGCTTTTCATGCAGTGTCCGTTGCCTTCAGCTCCTGTGAGTATTGCCAGGAGCTTGCATCCCAATGTCCTTGGGGGTTAGAGTGATGTGCATTTGGCAGCTGGAATATAATTGCCAGCACAGGATCAATGCCCGAGGACCTCAGGCATTTGGCAGCTTGGAGTCAATAATATTGAGAGTTTTCAAGGATGGTAAGTTGCAATGCAGGTGAGTCGTGACATGAATGTTCGATGTTTCCTTGCCTTGCCTTTACAAGCATGCTTGCACTAAGTTTGCAGGATATGGTCAGGAGTTGGGTGTCTTCGGGCAGGAATTGTTGTGGGTCAGGAAGAGGCCAGCAGTGGTGGCCATGTTTCTAAAGCTTTCTGGTATCTCGCGTGACAAAGAGTTTGTGAGAACAGGAGAGCGGTTGTTATGTCATCTTGTCGAAGGTTCAATCCTGGTTGGTGGAGAGCGCTGTGCGAACAGGTGAGTTCGAGTGGTAGTTTTGCTTGTTGGCGTAATGGAAATAGAGTGCTAATTGGTTGGTTGAATTTTGGAGGCATCAATACATTGTTGTCTGCTGATGTCAACACAACGCCCGTCCCGTCCTTGTGCTGCCCTTTTGGCATGCTGCAGAAGTGTAGGCAAGGGAGTTTTCTTTTTTACATGCAAAGGGCTATGTGAGTCTGTGGATTACTCTGCTGCCTAGAATACTCGAATTGGTTCAACTGGCCTTTTCACAGGCAGTTTTTCGAGCAGAGGTAGTGGTGTAGACAGACATGTCTGCAAACTACGAGCTTTGACGGAAACAATGTCGTGAAGATCATGTTGTCCCTTGCTCTTTTACGTGCTGGTGCTGATCCTGCTCCAGCTGCAGCTGATAGGGCTGCTTAGGCTCGATTGTGGAGTCCTCTGGACTGTGCCTTCGATTTTTGGCCTCTTTAGTGGAGGCATGAGATCATTTCTATCCGGATCTGTGTGTAATCTACATGAGACTGTAGAGGAGCAATGTTTAGAGGAGCGGAGAAAGATTTCTTCTTGACCAGGGTGGCGTTCGGAGAGAATTACGTTTTTTGTAGCTGTCATGGGGATAGCTAATGATAGCGACCAGGGTGGAGTTCCGATTTGTGCCTACGACCGGACTTGAACCGGAGGCCTTTCCCTTACCAAGGGAATGCTCTACCACCTGAGCTACGTGGGCTCACGGGGAAATTGGAGACGATCGGACTTGAACGACATGATCGCTAATGAGACTGTTTGGTTTGTGAGAGAAGGCAGAATGAGGCGGTTCCGGAAGAACTTCAAGACGAGGATACATGCCAATTCTCCTCTTGTGGTACTGGTTTGCGACGGTGGCAGTAGGGGCAATGTTGAGCATGGAAAGATGTGATTGAGGTAAGCATTGCTGTTGCTGTTGGTAGGTAACGTTGCCCTTTGGAGAGAGCATCGGAGAGGGTTGTGCTGGCCAGGAGAGATTCCACTGGATTTCAGTACATTATGATTTACATTTGCGGTGGCGGCGGTACTATCGTGGGGATGTGTCTGTAGGACTGTAGGTAGAGCCTCTCTGTACATCTGGGGCATAGAGAGCGGCGATTAGTAGGATGTGGCAACTGAATCCATGACAATATGAGGATTGTAAGAGATGGATGGGGTTTGTGCTCCATTCTGAAGCAGGAGGGAGAATGGAGACGATCCTAGTGGGTGCGTATCTTTTAGTTACCTGATGATGATGTCCCCTGCCTGTTGGTCTGGCATGTGGAAGCACAGTAGCTGCTGACCCGTTTGAATTGGAGCGTGCAACAGTCGCTGTCGGAATATAGGTTGTCGTTTGAGCACCCAAATGACATTCAGCAGGTTTTCCTTACTCTCTCTCTCTTATCAGTCTCACCCTTCAGATAGATATGTGAGCGGTGGCAAGGACCAGATGAGCAGCGATGGCTTGAACATGGGATTGGTAATGAAAGTGGGGAAGATGGAAAACCGTGGCAATTAGACTTTGGAATCCCTGTTTTGATTCTATTGAATCTTGTTATGATTACTTTGAAGCTGGTAATGGGTATATTGCAGGGCTGAGAGCCGCTGTATTGCTTTTTACGTTTTTATTGTGGATGGAGTAGATAGGAGTGCTATGCACGTAGGAGGTAGTAGGGATATGAGAGTGGCTGCTGTCTATGACATTGCACGGGACAGCAATCATCCATGCACAAAGCTAGTTTTACTTGCTTGATCGGGGTGCTCAATAGTCGCCTTACAGCTAGTATGATCGCTTCGGCAGTATGATGCCTCTCGTTTTGTAGGCAAGATCGTATGTGTGGCTTGGAAAGTTCTGCCCACTTCATGTTCGGGCATAGATGGAGCTCTCTCTCTCTCTCTCTCTCTCTCTCTCTCTCTCTCTCTCTCTCTCTCTCTCTCTCTCTCTCTCCCCCCAACACACAGACACACGCAGAGGCAAGTATGCATGAGTCCGTGAAAGTCGTTGGATATAGTCTGGTGCGGTCATGGCTTCCTTTTGAGTTGTTTGATAGCATACATCACAACACACCTGCTCAAACAGCATGAGCTTGAAGAGAGAACCTAGTTCTGTGATCGATTGCAGAGAGAGTTTGCTGGCAGGGTACAGCTTGCCTTTGCTTCATATTTCTGATCAGCATAGTGCGAATGTCAGAGTTGCTTTGCATTTGTTGGTTGAAGGAATAGATTGCTATGCCACCTGACATTGGAGGACTCGGGCTTCCTGTTATCATTGTTTTTCAGATCTCAGGATTTCAATGGGGCAAAGTATATCCTATGTACAATTTGGGGGGGGGGGGGGGGGGGGGGGGGGGGGCGGGCGGGGGATGGGGGGTTGTGAGGGAGAACAATGCTCAGGGGAGGGTCGATGGTAAGGTACAAGAGACACGCTTGCAGACAGAGAGAAAGAGGGAGAGATGGATGCTGCAGAGTGTGTGTGTGTGTGTGTGTGTGAGAGAGAGAGAGAGAGAGAGAGAGAGAGAGAGAGAGGTGGGGGAGAGTATTTGATCCTTAGCACGCTTGCTACAGAAATATTAGCTCCCGATCAGCATGATGTTCAATGTAACAGCGCTGAGGCATGTTAGGGGGGTCCAAGTCAGGCACATTCATGTTCGGTTTTAAGTTGATGTTATCTTGATCTCATATTTCTGCTTGCATGGCTCTAGGTGGAAGTGTGTGGTGGTGGTTTTTGAGGCAGGTGTTTTCATGGTGGATGTGCTTCAGCTGGGCGGGCAGTCAATCTTTCTTGCAGGAGCTTGTGTGTCTCGTGGGCTGTCCTGAATTCGGAAACGGCAAGCATCGTCCTTTGTGCTAAGAGAAGGGGCCTACGTTCCCCTTGTGATGTGACACATCCCTTGAAGACTGATTTCTGCATTTGGCCAGCTAACGTTCTCGTTTGCAGCTGTAAAACATATGAGGCGGGTTTCAAGGAGTTAACAAGTGGCCCTGATCACCTTAGATCCCATGACATCTAGGGTTGTATTCCCACTTGTTTCGGTCTTAACACTGATTTTTGTGAGATCGGCGTAGTGGACCTCTTTGGCTAGTGAAGCCAGGCAGAAAGAAAAGAATTGCCACACTGGTTTGTTTTGATTTTGACGTGCAGCAGCTCAAATCTGCCTCAGGAACAGGAGTGCCTAGAGGCACTGGTGGCTCAGAAGGGAAAAGTGTCTCAGCTCAGCCCACCCTTTGCATTTTGGCCCATACTTGTTAAGAATTTCCAGCTGTGACATACGAATGAATTCGCCTGCGCTCGTGTGTGCGAGTGTGCGTGTCCGTGTCAGTGCATTTCTGTGCATGCATGCACACGCATGCTTGGTGTTTTCAACCGTAATTCATCGCTGCTCTGGTGCATGTGCAGACTCTGAAATTGTGTTTGTGTTTATTTCTACCCTTCAGAGTGTTCTGACGGCATCCTATCTTGTTGTTTTGCGAGAGCCAGCAAGTATTCTTCTAAGCGCAGTACTCGGGATGGGGAGAGGCATGCATGGAGTATGCAAGAAGTCAACCGCAGGTGAGTTTTAGGAGTTCTTGATATGATGAATGAATTTGTGAAGAATGTCCCCAATGGCGGAGGACCTGGGGGTGGAGATGAAAGAGAGGCATGGAGGGTGGGAAGAGTCAAATGCAAGCGACTTTTAGGAGTTTCTGATGCGAAGAAATGCGTCAGATGCCTAGGAATGCTGCCTTTGCTTGGTTGCAGTTGGAATTGTGGTGATATGGCGAAGGTAAGCAGTTCAAAATCTGACAATCCCTTCTTCGTCGACAATTAATGTTTTGATTCCGGAGAGTTTTGAAGTGATGGAAAGGTCACAGGCTCTTTGTGCTAAGGATGGATGTACCAACCCTCAGGATGGCTAAAGATGTAAATGCAAGTAGCGTTCTCTTGTTGAGATGGCGTGTATGTTGCATTCACTGGGTGTTCATCGAGGGATGATCGCATTTGTACAAGTCAAGGATCGCATTTTTGGGTGGAGATGCATGGGTGTAGCAGTGGTTATGTGAAGTTTGTCTTAAGATAGTTGAAGATTCGATCTCCAGATTTGTGGTGTATGGCATTCCCCGTTCAGCAAGTCAGTTGCCCTCACGGAAAAGCATGGTTTGCTGTGACTTATGGTGACGATGAGACATTATATGTTTCAAAGCTCCGGGTGTATTTCATCGTCATGTTGGCTGCCCACTTCTGCCGAGGGGCCAATGTTTGGCCTTGTGTAATATATACATGCTGTCATAATTGCGTTTCGACATCAGGAAACGAGGTACGGACCGATTGCGGAAACGCAGAGTTGACGATGTACCTCGTTTCCTCGTTTCCGAAATGGAGTTGACGATGTACCTCGTTTCGGAGTTGCTGTCATGATGCCATCGCCAGAGTTGATGGGCATGCCTCTTGAACGCGTTGTGGAATCGTGCAAGTGGCGTCGTCTGTGGAATTGTGCGAGTTACGGCCGTTGCCAGAGGATTTTACCAACAAATGTTAACGGAGAAGGGGTACAGCCCAGCTAGCATCGTTGTGCACAGCCACGATTCAAACGGTGAGACAAGTGCTCTGCTGCTTATTGTAACATACGACAGCTCGAATTATGGTGGTTGTTATGACGCCACGCCTTTACAAGGGGAACTCGTTCTGCGGATTTGTACACTGAACGCCATGTGAGTGAATGTGAGTGAAGAGAGGAAGTTTCTGGCAAACGACTAGTGTCCTGTTCGGCCCCATGTATGACAAACGGTGCCTTGCTGAACAAGTCCCACTTTCCTCCCCTCTGCTGAGGCACATGCAGGCAAACCCTCACACAGATGCTAACCGGCGTGCAGTTGTGTTTACGGCCAGCGAATGAAGTGGGCACTCGAACTCCGAAACTGCTTGCTGGAGGCAGCACCCGCATTTGTACTTGAGCAGACGCTTCGCGTCTGATCTATCGCCAGAGTGGAGCCAAAGGCGCAACGGGAAGCAGAGGCCTCTCTTATTTGACTCCCATCCCACACCCATGCTGTGCCCCCAACACACACCCCAAGGCTTCCGTCCCTCGCACGGAATCCCCCAACACACACCCGAAGGCTTCCATGCCTCACAATTTCCGTGCCATGCGTGGTTGCAGGACCAATTATGTGTGCCTCTCCCATCTCGATGCAGGTCCCCGCAGGTGGTCCCCACTGTTGTGAAGTGCACTGTATAGATTGTGAAGAAATGGAGAGACTGTGTTTGGCTCCAGTCTCGGACTTTAATCTGGTCTATGCCATGTGTTGTCCCTGTGATGCATGGCCACTTTGAACACCTTTGGCATTATTACCAGTTGTTGTGATGCTATAGTGAATATAGTTATGCGAGCCAACTGCGGGAGGGTCTTTTTCCAGCTTTTCTGAAGTCCAAACAATGGGGTGGGTGCCATAACAACGATGTTTGTTCTCTTCTTTGCTGTGTGGCAGACTGGAAGTCGTGTGGGTGCTGCAAGTAGTTTGTGCCGCACCCATTCTTCTTGAAATTCGGTTTGCTATCCAACCTGAGCATATCATATGGCTGAGTAGTTCGGAATCTTCAGATAGTCATAAAAATACACTCGTACTTGTTCAAGAGCTGTATGCACAAATGCATCTTGTTGTACTTTGTACATGACAAAGTAATGATATCGAGGATATCGTAACCATGCATACGAAAAAAGTCAATGCCCTGTGTTGTATAATAAAACATTGAAAATACTATAATATTAAATTATTAATGATATAATATTAGATTTCTTTTTCATATATATTCTCTATTTTTATATCTTCCACATTTATACTATATGGTTTATGTTTAAATATGTTTGACATTGACATTGAAAGATCTTTCAAATAAATGTACACAATATCCTATTAACATAAAGTGGCGGCTGCGTAGACTCTTTTGGGTGAGTTGTGCTCGAGAAATGTTTTGGATTCTGCTCAGATGTGTACAAAAAAGACGCATCCCATTATGACTTTTTTGTGCTCTGCACCTCGTGATTAAACCACCACTACTTGGCCCATACATCAGCCGTGGGCCCTTGACGTGAACATGCCGCATTAACTGGACTTTTGGGGGCGACTGGACCACAATGGCTGGCGATGCGAGACAAAAGAAAAATGAAAACGTCGCGCTGGTAGTGCAACAAAGCATTTCCAGCCCCGGAAGAAAGCACCAGTAGGGGCCCCTGCGACAAGGCAGTTTGAGGCCGGAAGTACTGGTGGTTTGAAGTTGAAAACACCAGTACACCACACAACGCGCCGCGGGTGTCAGCACGAAATTGGCACCACTTCGGAGGATGGCGAAATTGTTTTTTGGAACGGTTTCCCACGCCAGGGATGTCAGCACGAAATTGGCACCACTTCGGATGCGCTGTTTTTTTTTTGAACGGTTTCCCGCTTCGGAAAACGGAGCATCCGCATCACAGGAGTCTTGCCAGGGATGTGTACAATAACTCCTTTCGTTCTGGTCTCGTTACTCTATCCTCGAAAAGGAATAAAAGTGTGAAATTTTGTTTCCATGGATAGAGAACAGGTTAACAGAGCCATAATTTTTTCGTCGGATTTTTCTGGGTCGTTATAAGAGGCGTTCCACCGAGCACCGAGTTTTGCCAACCCGGAATTTCACTGCGCACCTAGGCTACCAGAGTGGCCCGGGTCCACTTGCCTGGCCGGGCCAAAAAGAAATAAAAAATAAAAATTATTTTTTAATTTCATTTTTTATTTCCAATTTGGTAAAGAATTTCGATGTGACTCTGAGGCAAAAGTTAATCAGTTTGTTTTTCTGCATAACGCTAGGCTACCAGAGTGGCCCGGGGTCACTTGCCCGGCAGCGTCAAAAAAAATAAAAATACCAAAATATATATATTTTTGAAGTTTATTTTTTTTTTCTAAGTTGGGTGAAGAATTTCAATGTGACCCTGAGCCAAAGCTTGTCCAGTTTATTTTTCTGCATAACATAGTTTTTTTTCGGGCTTTTTGGATTTTTTTCTTTTTTTCTTTTGCTGGGACCTTCCTGTTCCTGCCCGGGCTGTCCACCCGGGACCCGTGCGGCCCAGCTGGTAGCCTAGACGTAGACGAAAAAAATTATAAACACGAAAAGCGAAAAACGAAACTAGTATCAATGAGTCTGGGCAGATGCATTCGTGGATGCACTACTGTCAGGACACCACCTTTGTGGCTTTTCCCGATGTCCTTCCTTTCAACTCTGCAGTTTTTTTTTTTTTTTTTTTTTTTGACTCAGAAGGCCGAAATGTATTGTTTTTGTCAACCCTCACACGGACCCCCGAACGTTTTGTCGTTAAGGTCACTTTCCCTAGTGGTGGCCTAAACCGGACTTGCAACCAGTCCATAGAGGGGTAAACAAATAAACCAACAGAGTAAAAAAGAAAAAAAAAAGTGACAAAAAGGATCAGAGGGGCCTAAAACCTGAAGGCAAGAGTTTGTTTTCATGCAAAATTTGCTCTTTTCACTTTCTGATTTTTCCAGGATTTTCAGGGCTGGCCTTTCAAGACCCCAAAAAAGACCAACCTTGGCAAGACCCCAAAAAAGACCAACCTTGGCATTAGTACCTTGACCCCAGGCCACTCTGGTGGCCTAGGTTCATAGTGTTTTTTCTTTTTTATGGTTTATTTGTTGTTCTCCTGTATCACTTAGATATAAATCTAGGAGAGTCTTACGCTTGTCACCTGGATGTGCAACATTCACGGAAGGGGGTGGTTTAAACTTGTCCCCTCTCTAAAGCTCGCTTGATAGTTTTTATTTATTTATGGTTTACTTGTTGTTCTCCTTTGCCACTTAGATATAAATCTCGGAATGTGTTTCGCTCAGCACCTGGATTCGCAAGTCTGTGGGAGATCTGGTTTAAACTTGCCCTCCCTGTAAACCTCATTGTGTTAGAGTTGGTTCGAGCAACCTTACTATGGATATTCATACGTACTTTTGTTTGTGTATGAGAATGCTATGCGCATGAATTTTTTTTTTATTTTTTTTTTTTGGCACACTTGCAAAAAGTTCAAAAACTTCATTCGTAATGTTTTTTTTTGTTTTCAGTCATACATTTTCTCTCCTCAAACTCATCAGGTGGATTTGTTCAATTTAAACTATTGATAACTTTATATTTCACTGTTCATAGTTTTGGTTGATTTATGGTTTTACTTGTTGTTTTTCTTTATCACAGGTAAGTCTAGGAATGTTTTAAGCTCGTTACCCAAACTTGAGTCTCCGCTATGCTCGAAGAGTCCTGAACTGTTACATCTTCGACTCACATGGGTCCTACCGGACCCGACTTACGGCCGGAGGAACACACCAAGGCCCGACCTTTGGGGTTACAGGCCCTAAAGGCCTGATTTTGGACTATCACCCATCGGGTAGGCCCAAACGACWCTTCGTTTGGGCCTGGCGGCGCTCTTGAAGCTGCCGCCCGCCGATTGAGGCTGAACCGTCCATCTGGACGGTCCAGGGTCTGGCCTGGCCTCGCAGCATTGAGGCCAGATCATTGCCCACCGGTATAAGTACCGGTATCTGCCTCCTCTCCCTCGCCAGCACGGCATGGTCAGTGCTAGTGCACTGTTTTGATGCGCTAAACTTAGCGCAGGGGCTGAAGCAGGAGCGCAGCAGCGAGCGGAGCAGCAGCGGGCGACTGAGCTTGCACGGCGGTTCTTACCGCCTG
>BFEA01000077.1:2863766-2893294 GCA_003427395.1 Chara braunii | reverse complement strand
CTCCTACCTCCTTCGTCTCTCCTCCCACCTTTCATCTGTGTATGTGTGTACGGGATCTGGGTATCGTCTATGAATGACCCAGACCCCACCATCTCATGATTGTATGTGTGTGGAGTGATGCCATGTAGGTCAGTCTATGTGAGTCAGTCTATGTGAGTCAATGAGTCAATTCGTTTATCAGACTTCCGCTGCATACATGCTCCTCCTATATTGGTTGATCTTTGGTTCTGCCCATACTCATTGAAGTATGCAACATGAACGGTCATAGCAAGTATTTTTGAACCATGTGAGATGATCGTCCATCACATGACTTGCTAACTGAAGTTGCCTTGTTGTAAACTAAAATTAGGAAGATTTTCATGACCGGTCGGTCATGCAGGCGTGGCGCACAGGATATTCGAGCATTGTGGGGGGTGGTAGGGGATTTTCTCGCTCTTCAAGAGGAGCCCAAATCCGGGTTCTTTTGTTTTTTTAAGTGTTGGTTGTCATGGGGGGGAAGGGACGTATGAATAGATTATTAAGTGGCTAAAGAGATTTAAAGGGGGGTGTCTTAGTGTGATTTGGTTCCTTTTTATCTTTAGTTTGGTGAGGAATTATGATTCGACCTTCAGCCAAATTTTATCTTTATGTTCGTTTTTCATGGTTTTTTTTTTTTTTTTTTTTTTTTGCGTTGAGGCTGCGTAGGCCTGTTTTCGGGGGTGTATCCCGGCTGGTCACCCGGTCACAAAACTGGGCGTGACGTCAGAACCCAGACGCCTGAAATATTCTCCCTAGTAATAAAATAAATAAAAAACTTGAATGACCGTCGTGCCTTTTTTTGACTCATTATGGCACGCGTGTGTTATTTCTGTTTTGTAAGTGCTCCGATAATGAGGTTAGTTAATTTTCATAACTCACTTTTGAACCCGAGGTTGAAACCCCTCAGCATTGCACAGTGCATTTAGGGATTGTTTTTTTAATTATTGGTGTTTTTTTTTTTTGTCTTTGTTGGGTTTTTGGAGATGATTGTTGGTCAACGGTCTACATGTGCCAAGCTTGGTTTTTGTTGGGATCTTGGAAATGATTGCTTTAGATGTGTATAAGAGACAGGCATTGCACAGTGCATTTAGGGATTGTTTTTTTAATTATTGGTGTTTTTTTTTTTTGTCTTTGTTGGGTTTTTGGAGATGATTGTTGGTCAACGGTCTACATGTGCCAAGCTTGGTTTTTGTTGGGATCTTGGAAATGATTGCTTTGGCCAGCCTTGAAAACCCTGAAAATCTTGGAAAATTTAAAAGAGTGTGTGATAATTCAAGTTGCGTACCTTGCGGTTTTACGTACCCTTCGAAAAAAATCCCGAAGTAAGCTCCGAAGTACGGATTTTTACTAATTATGGAAGTAATCTCGCGCGGGCGATAAGCGGTGTTGAGCTCATCGGTTCTTGTTTGAATTAGTATCGCGCGGGCGATAAGCGGTGTTGAGCTCATCGGTTTCCGCCTTTTTTGCAAAGGCGATAACTTTCTCGGCCATGACATACAGGAGTTAAACAAAACAGAAACAGAGATAACTTGGGGATAACGCGAAGTAATCTCGTTAACCGCCGAGAGGGACGTGGTTGCATCATCCCTTCGTTGCTCGAGCCGGGTGAGCCATGTGCACGTCCCGCGGTCCCCTGTGATAGGACAGGTTTTCGCGGGGCACATATTGTCTTCCCTTAGGGGCGTATCCGTATCGAGCTACTGACTCATGTGCGAAAGTTTTTAAATGGAATTGCAGAGGTAGATCGGTCGAGGTCGTTTGCTCGTTTGTTGTAGTATAAATACGATTGGTTAACGCGAAGTGGACCCAAGCGCCGTTCATCCCTTAGGGTGTTGATCTCCTAATTACGAAACGTATGCTGGTCGTCTATGACGCTATAAACGAAATGTGAAACTCAAATTTAATCC
The DNA here is from genome assembly GCA_003427395.1 of Chara braunii. Taxonomy (NCBI): domain Eukaryota; kingdom Viridiplantae; phylum Streptophyta; class Charophyceae; order Charales; family Characeae; genus Chara; species Chara braunii. The sequence continues at coordinate 2,891,369 of BFEA01000077.1, read as the reverse complement.
TAGTTTTTTTGGACACCGTTCAAAATAAATCTATAAGAACCACACATAGTTACATTAAAAAAAAAACATAGTGGATAGAAATATATATCTTATATGAAATGATAATCGAAAGTATCGAACATCCAATAACATAAGATCAAAATAAAAATTCGACCATTCTGGGTTTAACTTCACAAAAATTGTACAACCGTCAACGAGGAGTTGGTTTCCGACAAAATAACGTAGTTGCAACTGACAAGGTAGTCATACTGTCTCAGTTTTGACTTGATGAGACGCGTTGTCAAAGTTATTAATTCCATTATATTGACGATTTAAGATTAAACATGCCCACAATCCTCTTCACGCATTCATAATCGTATTGGATGACAGACTGCTTTGCTAAGGATTCTTGATTAGGGTGCATTACTTGGAGTGTTGCATGCTCGCAAGATTAAAAATGTTCATACTTGTCTTCATGCATTCTTAATCGTATTGGATGACAAACTGCTTTGCGAACGATTATTAATTAGGGGCATTACTTGAAGTGTTGCATTTCTCTCCTTCTAGGAAGTGGTCTGGGGTACTCCTCCTTGCTCGAGCTAAAAGTTTGAATCTCAATAGTCAGGTCTTCCTCACCGAAACCGCAAAGTACCCCCCAGTAGGAATGGTCCACTCTCGGACCATAACATGGTCGGCTCCTTGAGCAACGAACCCCCGCCCCAAATGCTTCTTAGAGATAGAGGATGTGTCCACTGCTCTCATGTCTCCTAAGTTTGGGATAACTTGAACGAAAAGAATTAAAGGAGATAAAAAACGGGAATCATTTCGACAAGATATAGGTAGATAAGGTCATTTGGGAGAGAATCGGCATATCATTGGGCAAAGACTAAGTTTATTTGACCTTATCTGCTTTATTTCAATCGAATTCATTCTACAACACACGCAGAATAATCTTTCTCAAAACAAAATTTTATTTTTACAAGTAGGTAAGTGAAAAGGTAGAAAAAAAAAAAATAATATTTTTTACATTCCGTGTAAACAATCAACCTCCTTTGCAAACATTTTTCTACCTACCTGCGTAATACGCAAAAACAACAATTTCAAAAGAAACCAGTACAATTTCATACTTGAGTCAGACATTTTCATTCACATGCATGACTCACACAACGTTTTTCTACTATTTCTTTTGAACATTCAAAATGAACAGGGTTAAACAAAGTGTGGGTTCACACAGGTGTGAAGGGAAATCTGAGTCAATCAACTGACTGACCTCGAGTGAAGTTTGATCTGACTCACTTAAGAAAGTTGAGTAATAGTTAAATAAGATAAGAGTTAATCAACGTTGAAGTTCAAACTATGAGACCACAACTCCATAACTCGTAACCTTTCCACTGTCGACAGTCCGCCTCTTTTTTGAGTGCTCTAGGAGGGTATTCTCACAAATGAGTTTCCACGTGATCCTAATATCTCAGACAGTCCAATAGCACTTCATCAAAAATATGTCTTCCCCCAACCACTTGCAAGTCCACGCCGCTTCCAATCACCATGCTCGCTCACAATAACCACTCTAATGTGTCGGCGTCGGCGTTGACACATTAATGTGGTTATTGTGAGCGGGCATGGCGATTGGAGGCAGCGTGGACTTGCAAGTGGTTGGGGGGAGACATGTTTTCGATGAAATGCAGTCTCAAAACCAGACCCATTTGGGTCCTAAATGGTCCCAAACAGTCCCAAGTTACCACTGTAACATTGAATGGTCTCAAACATCAATACCACTTGCACTGTGAGCCTGAAAAAATAAATGAAGGTGGCTCTGACCGAAAATTGCATGTATCGAGTGCCCAATAATCACTATCGTGTGTACTCTCTGCACTTTCTTCATGCCGCCGACCCACACGCCACTGCTGCACAATCCCAAAAGTGCACAAGTGCCCAATAGTCCACGATCACCGCACACATCGACAATTAAAAATGGATCTGCCGCTCGCCACGCCGTCGAAATCGGTACCACGTCGCCGTGCCACAAAGTTGGCAGCAGTTTTTCACCGAAGTGTCACTACCATGCCAAAAATTTGGTTGTGTAACCTCACAAAAAAAATGTGGTCGTTGTCGTGCCACGAAACGGACTGCACCTCCCCTTAGGGAGACATTGATGCCGCCATGCCGTCTGTCCGGCAGCACCTCCCCATTGAAGTGCCCTTGCCGCCATACAAAAAAATTTGGCAACACTTCCTCAACACAGCGCACTTGCATAGGTGAGGCAAAACGTCCCAGCCTCCAGTTATGGTTGCCTCCACCACTCCTCAATTCCCTGTAGATCTCCATTATTTTTCTAGCAGCATCCCTTCCACGTCACTAGTCCCAGATGCAGCCTAGCGGCCATATCTTCAAGTGTCGGAGAGTGGCTATGAGCTCCCGCCTCACAGCTATGGTCGCCACCTGTCTCTCTCCCAAGTGTTCATGCAGACCTGTAACATTTCGCCAGCACTCCGTAACTACGCCAGCAGTCAGCCAACCAGCATCTACTTCAAGTAGAATTTTCCAGCGGCGTTGCCACAAGTGTGAGGTTGTTGGGTGGGGAGTTGGCTTTTATAGCCAGACAAAGGCATGTGGGCTACTGCTTTGCCCACAACCATGCAAAATTTATGGGTGTTCCTGGCCCTCGATCTAAATTAACAGGCGCTTTGGTTTTTCCCTAGGGAAACCAAGATCGTGAACCCCTAGAAGTACCTGGCCGTTTTCCCAGGCCAGATTCTCCTTGGAATGGTTGAGTACTGCGAGCTCAAAACAAACAGGCGGAGTCCCCTCACCCCCTAGAACCTTCTGGGGCTTCTGGGGCTCTACTTGTTCCGGGACCACAACCATATTCGCGGTCGTTTCCCCTTACACTTTTTTCTCTTCCCCTTTCCTTTCTCCTCTTCCATCCCATCGTTTTTCCCTGTGAGGGGCAGCTCAAACAACCAGCCCCTCACAGTCATCTCAGGGAGCCAAACTAGAGTCAAGCTCAACAAGCTCTTCTTCCCCCTGTTCTCACATGCTATCGCGTGCCTGTATCTGGCACAATTCAAGTGTCAGATCGAGGCGCTGAGTAGTAGATTACTACACGTTGCTAAATGAACATGCACAGTTTTTCACGACGGTACCAGTGAGTGGGAAAAAAAAAAAAAAAACTCATAAACTCAAACTCTCCTCCACAGAAAACGGTTGCCCGTTGTCGAGCGCATCGGTCCGGCACCGCACGTGGCAGCGCGGGACCCTCTCGGCCGTGTTACGCAGGAGTTGGACCAACCTCGTCACAAACATACCAATGGAGCTTCCTTAGGCTGCTCCGACCGAGTGCGCCAGCCATACCTCTCGCTAGCCCCTACGAAAGGATAGGGCCTACGCGAGGCACAACTTACCTCCACCTTACGAGAGTTGTCACCTCCTTTCGGTGGGCGTATCCCCGCCGAGCTACCAGTCCACAATACGAAAGCTAATCAGTTGCAATTGCAGAGGTGGACCAGCCGAGGGCGTTTCTAGTTCGCTGTAGCGTAGGGGGTACGCACGGTAATACGCCTATCGAGCCCGCACGCGAGCCGACATCTTGGGGGGCTGAAGTTCCAAGCGCGGCTCAGCGCCGGTCGACTAGAACACATCTCACACACCACGTGCACACCACTTTACGAACACAAAAATAAAACACACACACACACACCAAAAAACACGACAACACGCGTAGTCCCTTCAATAGCCGTCCCATAACTTTCCTATGAGGAAATCGAATAGGCGTTGCGCGCAAAACTAAGTATAAAATCGCGCGGACGCAGGGCTATCTCATATCGACTCGCAATGCAAATGTGCGCAAACAGTCGTAGTAGTGGCGTACTGTGATACCCATACCCATACCCATGCGGGCCTCGTTAATCTCGAGGTTCGCATTTGGCACTGAAGTGTCGGCTGACACGCGCCTTGAGGGTTGATCTCTCGACGCTGGACAACCGTCATGCGCGGTTGAAGACCACACACCCTCTTCTGCACTTTGTGCAAAGTTGGTAGTACACAGGTCCATACCTGTGGTGGCAGTCGTTTCTTACGACCCTAGGGATAAGTCCTACCCCAGGCCTGCACTGCATGAATAATGTGAGGTCACTTTGATGACGCTGGATGTCATAAAATTCGAAATGCTTTGTTTTTTCTCTCCTGCGAACCGTACGTGCAACTTTCATTGCATACGGCTCTCCAAGTAAATCTTACAAGGCCGTATTCCCCAATTAAGATTCAGAACTTCGCGTTAGCGCCTTCTCTTCGATCCTTTGATAGGGTTTAGCGCGAAAGTCAAGGGGTTTGACTTTGACGGCTGCCACGGACTACCATGGACTACAACGTTCATCTATAAAAGTCAATAAGCAAAGTCAATCAATAGAATAAACAAGCACCCCAGCATTCATATATCAGTTCAGAACTTGAGATAACGTTAAAACGACGGGGAAACATAACCATCAGTTTTGCAGATCGTGTGACACATGGTTGTCATTCTTACTGGTATGACTCATATAGCAAGCTCCAAAATACTAATCTACATAAAACACAGGCACACCATGTAGCTCACATCACGCCTAACAATCTCGAGCCCCAGTCATAGTCCAATTCCCCATAAATCTCATATGTCCTTTATAATGACCATTAGAAGAAGTTCAGTTAAAACCTTCAAAGAAACATGTCAAGCCCCAGGGCTAAGGCAATCAAGTTGAGGTAGAGGTATAAGCAAAGTTGTGTCGTGAGCCGACAAATCGGCGATCAACCAACCGACCTATTATCAATGATAATAGAAGATGATCCTCGTAGGATCAAGCTGAAACTAGTCCAAGTCTTTATTCGACTGTCCAAGAAGGCATATACCATGAAACAGGTCAATACCCAAGTTAAATCATCAGCATATGGGGGATGAACCTCCATAGCACATTCCCACTCAAGCTATCTGCCAACCAGGTCTAAGCCTCACCATAAGCCAGTGCCCAAAGCAAAGGTCGTTTAACTGCAGAATCTCCTCTATCCAGTGTGGATCGCCAGAATCGCCACCTGTCAAAATATAATCTAACTCCTCTGAATCAAGAAACTTTCGGCAACGCTTCTCGTAGGAAAAATGTCTTTTCAAAATTTATATCAGTCCGAATATGAAAACAGAAATAGTCTTTGAGTTTCCAAAGTCCAATTTCTAACTTTTTGAATTAGCAAAAATTTGGGCAGTACTCCCTTTAGAAAAAAAGATTCTCCATTTTTTTACCAAGTCATATATGAACTTTAGACAAGCTGAACTTTGAAAGTCAAAATTTGACTAACTCCTTGGATTTGCAGAAATTTCGGCAGCGCTTCCCGTAGGGAAAGTAACTTACCAAAATTTATACAGAGCCAAGTATAACAACAAATTCCCAAAAGATGCGAGAATGGATCTAAGAAAAAAAACTTAGCTAAAAAATGCAGGAATTGAAACTAACTCCTATCTCTCTAGGATGTGGCGAGGCTCTAAAGCAACTACCTGTCAAACTGAAACTCAGACCAAGTAGTAGCCCCACTCAGTCACATGCAGGTCAAACCACAAAGGGAAGGACTCTCACCATCCTCAAATCAACTTGGCAGACAATAGTTCATAGTCCTTCAATGCTTTAACCATTCAAACCTTGCTTACATAAGACGTGAAGTCAGACCATCCATTCTTATGGAACATGCCTGACTCAGCCATTGAGTATGCACGAACAGGTTGCACAACTACTTCTTTCTTCCTTTGGGCATATGACTAAGCCATTTATCTTAGAAACAATGCTTAGTCGCCCCAAACTATTTAATATTCAAGTTATATATATATATATATATATATATATATATATATATATATATATATATATACTGGGCAGTTCTATTTGACGATATATATATATATATATGAACTTGGTGTTCAAGAACTGAGCATAGGACTGAGCCATTCATTTTAGAAATAACGCTTAGCCTGCCCAAAGTTACCTTCAATTATACTCTTAGTTATACTCTCTTCAGATTCATGATAAGCTATGGCCAGACCACTCAATCTTATGGGATCCTGTCGGACCAGCCTGTTTTTTAAATAGAGTAATAATATAATATAGCCAAGTTATAACGTTTTGGGTTCCAGCATGTGCGAGGCACTGGGCCAGACCATCCAATCTTATGGAACATGTCTGGTCCTTTGCCAAGTTCATTCTTCTCCGATCCATCTGTGTGCGGCATAGCCATCCAATCTTATGGAACATGCTTTGTCCTCGGCAGAAATTACTCCCTCAGAATAAACAAACAAAAGAGTTGAGCCATTAGAAACAATGCTTAACCCCTTTTTCTCAGTACAAAAAAAACTACAGAGTACTCTAAGTTAAACTCAGAGACTGTTAAGAAACCACCCAGAAATAAACGGCGACCAGACCATTCATCTTAGAAACAATGTCTGATCCTCAAAACTCAGGCAATCAATACCCCTCAAAGTAAATAGCTAGGTCATTCATCTTAGAAACAATGTATGGCACAACTAAATAAACACAGCGACCAAGTCATTCGTCTTAGAAACAATGCTTGACCCTTCAGAAAACAGAACAAAACACAACAGTTAGGCCATTCATCTTAGAAACAATGCCTGACCCCATAAGACCTGTTCAGACACAAGCAAACTCCCTTCGTCTCAACCTTCCCCCGGGTGCAATTCCCCTTTTGTTCACAATATGCCTTCAGGCAATCAACAAAATTGAAACTGAGATTGCACAAACATTCTTTTATTTAATCTGGTTCACTTCCTAAAAGTCAAACTGAAAGTCAAAGTAGGGGGACAGGGACCATATTCAGTCAGATATATATACTGGGTTTATAGAAGGACAACAGGAGTGACCTCTCAATTCCCTGCCTCCAGAACCTCGCCTAGGTTCTGGCAGAGCTCTCGCAATCGGTGGGTTGACTCCCCACAGAGTCTTGCTGCGGTCCTACGGGTTGCAATCCCGCATGCCGCCTTCCTCTCAGAACCAATGGACTGGACTTAGATTAAGAAAGACAGGAAGAGATAAGTTTGAGGCCCTCAGATCCAAGGGAGGTGCACTCAGACTCGCGCGAGAGGGTCTTGATACCTTCCTTCGCCTGAGGGCCCCGCAATGGCGGCCAGGACTACAACAGCTTAGTCATCGAAGTCAAACCCCTGAGCCCAACTCTCTGACGACTGCCTAAGCCGCAACAACAACCCCCTTCGCAACCACTATCTCCTTACTCCGACCGTGGCCGCACAACAATCCAAAACGCAGGTAGCTTCACAAAATCTCAACAAGACATTGTACGTACAATACTTCAGGCACAGCCGCAAGGTGCTGCAGCAGCCTATAGTGATAGCCTTCACACACCACCAGACTTTATACAACAATCCACCGTGACTATGTCACAGCGGCAGCCTGTTGGGGCAACTAGCACGAGCGGCAACAACGTTATGGGTAACGCAGCAGGCTTGTCTCAACGACAATTCCTCTCTCCGCAATACTAACCTCCCCTGTTTGTGAAATCCGATCGCCTCTCCGGGTCTCAGCACCCTTTTCTCGACCTTGCCCCCTTCTTCGTATCAGCCTGCACCAGTTAGCCGCAATATGTCGCAATACGCAGCAGCCAGCAGCAACAACTTGCGCACCAATGCAGGAACAGTCCGCGCACGGTCGCAGCAGCCGTGCACGGTTAACAGCCGTAGGAGCAGTTTCAGGCGCAGTCAACAACCACGGTAGTAGTCTGTCGCAATCGTCCGTCGTAGCCTGCGGCACCCTTGGTCTACCTCTAGTTGCTGCACACATCAAGCCTTTTTTCACGCCACCTGCAACTAATTCGTTCAGTGGGTTAGCTGTTCACTGGCCAATTGGTAGCCCCCGCGGGCATCTCCTCGCCCCCTTTCGTCCTTTCTAACCCCGACAACGGCCTTCCAACCGTTCTTCCCGTAACCGTCACCAGTCACGGTCATAGCGAAGATTACAGGCTCAATCACACGAGACAGGGGATACGCACGATTCTCTGGGGACCGTGTCAACCGTGACGGCCATCGACACCATTAGGCAACTATGTGCCCTTAGCAACTGAACTGGGCCTGGTGCACCAGCAGTTGCCCACTCCAAGAACGAACTTGCTTGCTAAAACACAAGTTTATGGAATGCCCTCCGGCCATGCACACAGAGAGATGGGGAGAGGCAGAAATCTTTCGTCAAAGTTGTGCGAGATTTTGGACGAATCCCCCGTTGGATATGAGTGGGTACACCACCACTCCTCCAATCGCTATGGAGTTTGGCACCATAGCTCTACTTTCGGTTCATCCCTCACCATCTTTTCTGCTAAGGTAAGCGATCCTCACCCTCTCTCTCTCCCCGTAGTGCAACTGGGCTCCCACTACTTCCAGTCGGTATGATGAGCGAAAACTCAGACGAATGTTCCCTTGGAACACGGGCGGGTACATTCCCGCTTCAAGCTCTTCCTTCCTCGCGCACCCCCTCCATGTCTCAATGTCAGCCCACTACCCGAACTCCTAATCCACCATCGTCACTCAACTCGCATCGTGCCGAAACCCCTGGAACAGACCCCCACTCGCTTGTTTTCATCACAGAATGGGCGAGTTAAACAATTTTCGCCCCGGTCATAGCCATTTCTCTCGAGACCTCCACGCACCTTCTTTCTCTCATACCTCCTCCTACACTAACTTTCATCTAAAACTAATGCTACTTTGTGATTCGCCCGACCCAAAAACCTTAGTCTAGTATCTTAGTTCGTTGAAATCGGTCAGAAAACGAGCGAATTAGTGCAACTTCACTCTCGCTCGCCTTCCTCCCCGACACTCTCCGCGCACGCCTTTTTTCTACTAACTTTCTCTAAAAACTGACTTCATATTCGAGTTCGCAGGCCCAAAAAACCCTCATAACCATCCTTCACTCATCTAATCCCGCGAAGGATGGAGCGAATCACCTATCTGTGACTGCGCCCAACTCGTTTCTGCATAGCTCCCTTTCTTTGAATGCATGCAGCGTAGAAACGCGCCCGGATTCATTCCTTTTCTTACTTCTTCCCTCCTGCTCGGTCTCTCCCCCGCTGCCTATCCTATGCCTCCCCCATAACTTTGCGCTCGCTGCCTTAGCGCCTATCTTCCTTCCCGCCTACGCCATCTCCTCTTGCGTCTGCCTGCACCTGGCTCGCCCCTCCGTCCCGGTTCATTCCTTTCTCCTTTCCCTCTGTTACACAGTGCCACGCTGCCCGGCCAGCCCCGCTGTCTGTCGCCTTCTCCATCGCCCACACCCTGACTCCCTGCCTCTTTGCTACCTCATTCCGCTGCCCGAGCGCCCGTCGCTCGGTTGCTCCCTACCTCGCCTTCTTGCGAACATACCCGAGCGCGCATCCGGGCCAGGTCCACCTGATCCGCCTCTGCCTCCGCTATCCGTCGTTCCTCACCAACACGCTGCCCGCTCCCACTAAGTTGCAGCCTCTTCACTGCCTTACCGCCCGATGCCTGCCTATGCCGACTCCGATATCACCCCTGCGCCTCCTACCCCAGTGGCGGGTCGAGGTGAGGCTGCCCTGCCTCCTTCTAGCCCAGCGCTTGCTGCCTCTCCACCCCACTACTTTAAGGCCCGATGGAGACCCTGCGGCAGCATAGCCACGGTCCCCCGCACAGCCTGCCGTGACACTGTACTTGAGCTACCCGTTGGTCCGCCACCCCCCCCCCTCTATGTGGCAGTAAGTCGGGCCTGCTGGTACTCATAGGGGGAGGGGTCCTGAGGAGGCGCACTTTAACTGGCCCATGGAGGAAGCTCGGCCATGACGCTACCGACTAGCCCCTGGCCAGTACCACCCACTTGCCACAGTAGATATCACCCCCGCCCGTGGGTGCAGCTCCCGCATGTTCCCTCATTGGAGGCTTGAGCACGGACGTGGCTGCTACGGGGCTCCCCAAAATACCGTAACGGGTAACCCCGGCGCGGTCACCGACCCGGTTTGTACCCTCACTTCAGGCAACCCATAAACACAACACACCCCCACGCAACCTCGCCGAACTCGAAACATAGGCCCTATACACTCAGCACCACCGGCCCCCTTGCCTCTAGTGCAATTACAACCTCGACCCTTGTCGCGCCTTATTCTTAGCCACGGTGTGGTCAAGGACTTTTGCCTGCATCCCGAACATGCGGCTCCATCCGACGAGCCGCGCGCTCAAGGTCCTCGGTTGTCGTGACGGCCATCGAGTCCGGCGTCACGTCCGGATTACGCAAAATGTCAGAGCTTACAAGAATTTAATACAACAATTCCGTAATATAAAATACAAACAAACGTCGTGCGTCCCGCTGGCCCGTGACGCCACGCACGCCTAGGCAGCGCATAGTTGCGCTTCACCGTCAATACCCCACGCCGCCGCGCGCGCCTCTCACCCTGACAGGAACCTACGCTCCCGCTCACGAGCTTGCCGTTAGGCGGGAGACACTGCACTTGCGCGACTTGCAAAAAACACGCAAAATACCCTTGTAAGGGTATTTGGTGCGACACCGTTGTCACGGGCCCCTGCTCCATCCAAAGGCAGTTCAGGTCCCTGTCACTTCTACCTGTGTCATGTGGCGCATTGTTTTTAGTTAGTTTTTTTTTTTTTTTTCAAATGCAGCCCGTTTGTCAAAACAAACGGGCGCCCAAGCAGTTCGAAATGGGGGAAAAACTAGTATGGCAGTGTATATCTCCATGGTATAGCTGAAGATTCATTCAAGTTTGTTAATCCTATCGATGGAAAAACCACGGTGCGAGCTGCCAAGCCGGGTACTTACCTGCTCTCTCTCTCTCTCTCTCTCTCTCTCTCTCTCTCTCTCTCTCTCTCTCTCTCTCTCTCTCTCTCTCTCTACCGTTGTCAGCGACGTGTCGTGAAGGTCCTCCAAGAGTGACGGCTAGAGGCTCGAACAACGCCGCAAAAATGTTCGTTCGACCACCAGAAAACGACTCGCCAGTCCCTCGCAAGCTAAAACTCCACGCCCGGAACATGGCCACCTTATGGTGGCAGATCCATTAGCTCGTGCTCATCCTTGAATATCGGCAGCAACCCGTTCGTCAAAACGAACGGGTGCCTAGTAAAATCGCGAACGAATAAGACAAAAAAATAAAGTTTAAAAAATCTAAAAAAAATAACGTAAAGAACATCCAAAATAAATCTAAAAAGAAAACCAAATACAAATATAAAAAAATAGGAAAAAAAAAAAAAAACGAAACACTTACCTCACTAATAAAACGGGCACCTGCAACTTTTCATGGGGACACTAAATCCACTCACTTCCAGAGGCGTCATCTGCCGTTTCTCTTGTAGTTAGCTTTTAGTGTTTTTTTTTTTTTCCTTATCATTTTATTTATTCTTCTTTTTCATTGGCTTAAGTCAACGGTCTTGTTCACTTCGTGGGCCACCCACGACGTGTTGGAATATAGACCCTATTTCAAGTCCTCCAGGACATTTCTCGATTTATGCGTGTCATCCTTGCACAGAGGCCATGCTAACCTGCGGCGCGGCTGATTGTAGTTGCGCGATCTCGATGATCATGCGGCCGAAATTGGTCACGCCATACTATTCCGAGACCGGGCCACTCCAACAAAAGGAGCTAGCCCAATTCTGGTATCTGAGGTTCGATGTTTGCATCTGCGGCATGTAAGCTTGAGGTTTTACCGACAAGGCTACCTACTGCGGGAATAGTAGAAGCAGCTCCTCTATATGAGGAGCTTTGCCCAATCACCCCTTCTACCTGTGGCCCAGCAGGCCTCGCCTGCTCGAGGCCTAACAGGCCTTGCTTGCAAGCCTCTGTCCCGTCGATTGGCCGAGTGAACCGTGGATTGATTGGTCACCCAACCGGGTAGGCCTCAGCATCGGCCCGTCGGCCCCCTCGCTCGAAGTCAAACCCCGCGGGCCCAGGAAATAAAAAATATTTATTTTCCTCTCGCGGCGCGGCCCCATACTTGGCGCATCCCTCTTTCTAGCCTACTTAGGCCCTGAATCAAAGTCGCACGACATATTTTGATATAATAGGTTTGGCTCTAGCATTTCCATGTCCGCATGCCTCTGCGGCCTGCTAGAAAGCGTAGACCACCGCCATTACTCTCAGACGCCACAAACGTCTGAACTAAAGTTCAGAAGAGTTTCAGTCTCTCGGTCATCTCGGTCATAAGTTAGTCTGAATGAACTTTTAGCAACGTCGGTCTCATCAAGTCCTTTAATCCAACAAAAATAAATTGGATATTGCCCGACGTTTAAAATCCTTGGCAAATACCCTTGTCAGGGTATTTGCCCCAACAACTGCTACGCTGGAACTTTAAGAAAACGATTATGAATTCGTTTGACGATGTTTTTTATTATTTTGAGATCAATATGTGTGCGAGCTATGTTCGAATTCTTGTTCACTATGCAAACTCGCTTCCTACTTTGTGCACACATGCTAACTTCTTTTCTTGTTGTCGTTCGTTTGCACACGCTCATTTGTCTTCATACCACCTATTCGTCATATCCTCACTTCGTATCTTCGGCGCCATTGATAGGTAGTCAGGTGAGATGTTCGGATGAAGCCGTAAGAGCGAACTGACGTGAGTAGTTTGAGCGACCACCTCAATTGTGTCAAAGTTTTGATCGTCCCGGCGTTTTTAATTATCCAAAAGTTTCTTTCTTTTGTCCTCCTCATCTACACCCCTCGCTGCCCGCGTTACACGCTAGTGTCGAGCAACTTTTCATACCATAAAGTTGCACACCCCCCTCCTTTCTTACTTTTTTATCTCGCCGGCAATATTGCAAAAACTATGCGGAAAGGCTGCAGTGCCAAACAGTCCAGACGTGTCCAAGGAATAAACGTAGTAACGGCGTGGAGTGGACTTAGCGATATATTCGGGGAAGGTAGTCGGAGGGATTGAGAGGTGGTGGAGACTAATGTGCGGCCAGTGGCAGGGCCTTGTGCATATACTGGCTTGCGCTTGGTTAGATATGGTGGCGGCGCACATGAAATTTCATCATTGTTACAATTTTTGTTATGGCGAGCGACTCAGTTAAGTTTACATACTCAATTGTGTGCATGACTTTTTTTTTGAAAGGTAATCTATATTCTTCTCTCATCTATTTCATCTTTCTTGGTAGTACGCATTTATCTCATCCTCTCACTAGTCTATTTATAGTACAGGGGAACACCAACCAACCCGGATCTTTTCTCGGCCCACGGGGTAGGTTTGCACTACAGTTGTGGTGCGAGAGCAAGGTTGTACCAGTCCCTCATCACGGTGACGAGGGGTGGGCAGGCATTGCCGAGGGGGGAAATCGGCGGTGCTAGCGCCGAGCAATGGCCAGTCACTGCACCTCCCCCTACCCCCCCCCCAACCCCACATATGGCGGTGGCTAATGGTTGCAAAATGCTTCGCTGTTTGAAAGTTTATGAATGTATGGATGGTTGAGGAATGTGTGATTGCCCTTGTTAAAATAGCGCATATTGGTGCGCATTTGGGGTAATTAGGTTTTGGACGTTTGCATGGGTGTACGAGTGTGTTGAGGGATTTTTATGTGATTAACTATTGCTCCCCACGCTCAGTGCGATTGTGAGATCGTCTCCGATGCACATTTTAATCTTACGGTTAGAGGGGACACCTTTGGTTCTTTGGTCATGTTGTGTTGAAACCTGACCTGATCTATGTAATTTGGTTTGCTCCCCATGCTTTCGTTCCTCAGCGTCAACACAGACCCGAAAAGTTGCCTTGGCTTTTTGTGCTCCTAATATCTATAAATTTTATCTTTACACTATAAATTTTACTTTCCTCCATCGTACTCCAGTAAACCGGTTTTGAAGGCATTTTACCAGTTGGGCTGGTAACTTTTACCGCGTCATTCCTAATCCACCGCCTACCTTTCTCAGTCCTCTCTATCCTTGCACGCAAGCGTCGCACATCAACCTCCCTGCTCACCTCTACGTATGCTCGGATGACTTTGTAGCATCGAGTGCGGAGACTAAGACATTCCACCCGATCTCCCTGCCTCCCAGCCATCGTTGTTTTGTTCAGGTGGCAATTTTGGTTGGAGTCATCACACATAAGCCGCTTGCATTTTGATAGGTGGTAGGGTCTATGTAGGACAACTTAAAAATTATATGAAGTCGAAGCTGGCCAACTTGAGCGTGAGCATGGGAAATCGCCCGTGCTCGAATCTTACATCAATCCTCCATAGTGACATTCCTCATTTTTCGATCGGAGGTAAAGATGGTCTTCATTGCAACGCGGATGTGCAGAGGTGCTATTGTGGATCGATCGGGTGCACTTTTATAACATGTCGAAGGCGTGTCATATAGGGGGTGTGGGGTTTGTCCTGATTGATTGGTTAACCTCACCTCCTTGCATTTGTCGTACATCGATTTAACCGTGCTCCCTTGGTCTGCAGAGAACGCTACATGGAAGCCGTAGTTTAATTGCTAACAGTGCGAACTAGGGAGCTCGTGTTCTTGGCGGAGATTGGTACTGGGGTATGAGGGGTCCATCCGGTTGTCGAATCTCTCCCATAATGTGAAAGTTCTTTTGGCAAATGTTTCAACCTAAGTACCTCCACTCCCACCTCCATTGTGACGAGGATTAAAGTCGATATGACAGGCTTTGTGAGCCCGATTTCGATGTGTGAAGTGTCATTCTACTCCCACCCCTTTAGAAAGAAAGGCATGAACCTGATGTAGAATAGGCGCGAGATTCGTTTATTTTGTGGAGTTTGCATTTAATTTATGGGTACAATTGAATTTTGCTGCTTTGTCCAGGAGTCTAGAAACAGGTTTTTTGCGGATGTTGTTCCCCTCTCTGTTATTTAAATCTTGCAATTTTAGAGGCAACAAGTAAAGTCATTACACACTTTAGACACATATATACACAACCACTATATGAAGTGCATCATACTATATAGACTCGAAAAACACCAATATATATATGACTGCAAAAATAACGAAAATGCACAAGCATGGAAAACAAAAAAATATACAAATGAAATCTTAAAATAAGTAAATGAAACCTCTCCATTGTGAAACTCATAAATAACAAAACAAAACGCATTCAAGTTTGCTGCAAAATATAAAAAAAATAATGGACTCCATACAAAGCGTTTAAGAGCGAAATTAAAAAGTAGGTTCAGTTACTTACTAAAAATTAATGTCACTGCAAAGTGGAGGTGCTCACTCGAAACTTCTACTAGGTTAAACAACATTGTTATACTTCAGATCCCCCTGGCTAATACTGATTGTTACTACATTTCCCATCATCCAACAATGTGGGTCTGCTTTTGTATGCTAAACCTTAACACAACCTACGAGTGGGGAAACGACCAAATAACAATAATGAGAGTGAGTAAATCGTGGATTATATCTAAAAAGCTTGATGCCCTACTCACCTTAAGTAAGTCTTGAAATGAGTATCAACAATACGTATATGGAGTGTTAGTGTAAAAAGTTGGCATTTGTAGGTTGAGGTTGTTTTGGGAGTGCTCATTACTTTTATAAAGAAAGGGAGCAGTGAAATTGTTGAAGCAGGACTTAGCGAAAAAAATAGGAAGCAGTGAGATAGGGTTTAGGCTTATGACAATGAGCGATATTTCATAAAAACACATGTTTGACATACCTTCCCCGATTGGTACCTTAAAGAGGTTTTATCACCCACTCGATCGTTGGAATTATATGGTGTAGATTTTCCTTACCCTTTCAAAACTTGGAATATGTTAATGTTTTGAATTTAGCAACATTTCATGACTATCGTGAAGAACCAAAGACTCACTTCACACCATGGGCGCTAAAACCCTTGCAGCATAACCAAGGTGTATATTGTTGAGCAATCCGTGTTGAGCCTTTTTCCTCTCTCTCTCTCTCTTTCTCTCTCTCTCTCTCTATGTTTGTATGTTTGTCCGTCTGTCTGTCTGTCTGTCTGTCTGTCTGTCTCTCTCTCTCTCTCTCTCTCTCTCTCTCTCTCTCTCTCTTTCTCTCTCGCTCGCTCGCTCGCTGTGCGTGTGTGTGAAAAGTAAAAACGTGAGTGTGTGTGTGAGACAGAGGGAGGTTTGATACAATTGCACGTTGAAATTGCCGCACCTCGTTGTCTTGCATCCCTTTCCTTTTTCCCCCCACCTGCTCCCACTCTCTCTTTCTCTTAGGGTTACTTTCCCTGCGCCCTCGGGGTTAGGACATAAGACTTTCATTCCAAGTTGTGAAAAAAAAATGCTAGACCCGTTTTTTAGCAATTGATTCTCCCCACACATGAAAAAGAGTCTTCGATAAGGGATCCTGCTTATGGGGTTTCTCGTATCACCTCCGTATGCAATCCCATGCATGGTGGTGATGTTTTTATAATGACAAAATAAAACCGTGAAAAATAAAACAATCCTAAAAGGTGCTAAGGTGGTTTTTTTTTTTTCCAATATATCTTAATTGCAATTTTGTTACTCATGGGTTGCATAGAGGCAATGCATGTACCTGGGCTCTCGATTTATCTTTGTGGTAGGAGGGTATCAAATGTGAACTTTAGGGTCTGGCAGGAGTACCACTTTGATGCCTCAGAACTCTTGCTCCGCTACCGTGTTAGGGGTACTCCAAACATATTTGCTCCATGACAAGACCTCCTGATCTTTGAGGACAGGGCATGCTAACCTCTAATACTTTAGAGGTACTTTTCCCCTTTGTTGGAAAAACCCTGCAGGCCAAGCTTTGTCGAACCACCAATGTGACATCTTTTTTTTTTTTTTGGTTCGTGCCACCAGACATTGTGATTCGATAGACCCGATGTATGGGTCAACTACTGGTGGTTAAAGTTATGTTGTGTTTGGCATTTCCACAAAGGGGCTGGTTCCTTAAGGGGCTTAGCCTCGTAAGTGAAACTAGGAAATTTTTCCAACATTGTTGGAGTTTCCGAGTAGACTGCTGAAACCATGACCTCAAATGTTCTTTGTTCAAAATATAGAATAAGTTTTCTTAAAAAAAACAAAAATTATACCCCTCAAAGTTGACATCTTTCCGAGTAGATTGTGGAAACCATGACCTCAAATGGTAATGAAAGATGTGGGTAGAGTGGCATACCCTTCTGACAATTAAAAATATTTGCAAACTACCCTTCATGGTAGTTGGACCGACCATCTTTGCAATATACCTCTACTAGGTATCGGTCCAACTTTCCAAAATACCCCTGTACTTGCCAATATTTGAAGGGCTCAATTAATTTTTAGTTTACCCTTACCAATTGTCTTTTCAATACACCGCCTGCCCGTTCGATTCAATTCCTCCGTCTCCGAGATCGACCTCCTCCTCCCTTACCACTCCTTCAAGGTCTCCTCCCTGTGAGTGTGTGTGTGTGAGAGAGAGAGGAAAAAAAAAAAAAAAAAAAAACAACTAAATGGGCAAAATGAGAATGGATCTTCTGGAAGATACAACCACCAGAATTATTGTCTTGTGTCCATCTGGTGTGTAGCGGAGTGAGGCTCATCGCTGCTCATCTCTCTCTCTTTCTCTCTCTCTCCAAAAATGTGGAGGTGTATTTTCCCATGTTTTAGCCGAAGTTTCATTCTCATTTTGCATGTTGTCCAACCTATCGGGATCCAAAATAGGTGGACGGTATGTGAGATGAGACTGAATTTTCTTCTAGAGCATGAGGAGATACATGGTCACATTTTTGTATGCAAAAGATAAGAAAAATGATGGTGTATCTTCCTACATTCCAGTGGAAGATTCGTTCTCATTTCCCACGTGACTGTGCAACTTTTCAACAACTCGCTACACGATATGATGTTGTCAAAAGCTTAACAAACTCTCTCTCTCTCTCTCTCTCTCTCTCTCTCTCTCTCTCTCTCTCTCTCTCTCTCTCTCTCTCTCTCTCTCTCTCTCTCTATCTATCTCCCTCTCTCTTTTGACAATAAAAATATAATGATATATTTTCTCATGTTATGGCGGAAGATTCGTTATCATTTCACATGTCATCCACCTATGGGGATAAGTGAACGCCTTGTGAGATGAGAATGAATCTTCTGGTAGAACATGGGACGGTACACCGCCATATTTTTTTTGTGCAAAAATATGGTGGTGTACATTCTAGCGGAAGATTCATTCTCACTTCCCACGTGAATGTTCAATTTATCAACAACTCAGTTGCGCAGGGTGAAGCTGCTAAAAACTTAAAGAACTGCCTCTCTATCTCTCTCTCTCTCTCTCTCTCCCAAAAAATGACGGTATATCTTCCCATGGTATAGTGAAAGATTTATTCTTATTTTATTTGTCGTCCAACTATTGGGATCGGGGATAGGTGGACAACATGGGAAATGAGAATGAATCTTTTTCTAGAACGTGGGAAGATACACCGCCATATTGGGTGGAAATACTGCACAAAACTCTACAACCAGAGTCATGGTCAATGCTAACCTTGCACCACCCATCTCTCTTTAGAGGTCCGTCAGACAAGGGGACCCGATAACACCGTTTTTGTTTGTGATGGTGATGGAAGCCCTGGCGGCGAATTTGTGAGCGCATAAAGACATCAAGAGAATGCAAGTCTCTTCAATCCCGTAGGAAATAATACCGGTATGCTCATTGTTCGCTGACGACCTGACCATGATGGTGGACGCGTCACACGCATCGACAGCCGAGGTACAACACATGATGGACAAGTTTAGCTCCCTCTTAGACGTGAGACATGAGAGTCAAATGGGGGAACAAAACCCTAGGATGGTGGATCCACCATCAAGGAGTCAAGCCTCCGGAGCAGCCGAGGGTCAATTGAGTACCCAACGATACCCCTGTCCGGCTCCTTGGGATTTCACTAACAGCAATGGTAGACCACCACTGAACAATGAATGGTTATTCAAATCACTGCTGAAAAATTGATACAATGGATTGACAAACACACTTCACTAATGGGGTGTTCTTTGGTGATAAACAACATGGTGCTTGCCTCCTTGTGGAACAGATCGACCATCTGGACACTAGAAAGACAGTCCTCCGTCCACTGTGACGACATATAGCCGCATCCTATGGCGGGGGGTCCATGAAAAACACAAGGTGATTAGTAGGGTTGCATGACAATCAATAATCCAGCCAAAAGCCAAAGGTGGACTGGGGATAATTGACCCCGCAATACAAACCAAAGCTTCGGCGATACAATGACTCAAACGACTTTTGTTTTGCCCTAATATCCCATGGAAGGGGCTAGCCCTAAAACAAATGTCAAGATTAGCCCCCGAATCAACATCAAATATCAACCCTCTAACAGGGCTAGAAAACAGAGGTTGGTCGATACCGAGAGGACATCTGACAGCGGAACCTGAACTGACACCTCTGACAATAGAACCCGAGCTCCCCAAGGAAACAAGCGAGAGAGGATCTGCGAAATGATCACTTTTGACCATCCTTTTTTAGGACATGGAGGAAACTCCCCCTGCTTGACAAAACTCACCCGGAGAGATGGAACAAAGTATTACGACAACCCCTTTTCGAAAACAGAAAAATCGTTGACACCAAGGGGTAGATCCTCCACTATACGGACTTCCTTTGGCATGTATGGGTGAAGAGTGGTGTACTCAGAATAAGAGATATCTGGGACACAACCACGACGAACTGGATTGACCGGGACCTGCTCAAACAAAAACTGAGATATAGTCATAGATTGGAAGTTGCACTCGAGAACATAATAGAACAGATCCCCTTGAGCTGGTGGAAATACTCAGAAAGGGATCCACTTTGCAGGAATCCGACTGGTTGCAAATCCTGGGCAGTCTGGGAGAGGTAGGCAATGTAGTATGTTGCAGCCCCAAAGGGCCGGTGGTTGTCGATGTATTTAAATTGGGCAACGACAACACCCTACATACACCCGTGCCAGAAGAATCACAGTTTTACCAAAACGAGGAATTGTCACGAATCAGAGTGCTGGAGAACGAGAATAAATGGGTTGCCTTCCTCACAAACACCTCGATCGCTCAACTGTCGCTTGCCCCAGTGGAATGGACATGGACATCTGTCACATCTCCCTCTGGAAGGGGCAAGACATGCAATATAAAATTACATAGTATAACAATCAAATCAACATACAGATTGTTTCGTCCCACAACTAATCTACGTGACCGGGTAGAGGCTAGATAAATGAAGCATCTAAACATAAGCAAGGAATCCCTCTGGAAGGTCAAATGGTTTCAACTAGTTAAGGCGAAACCTGCAAAACTGACCTCCCTTCAATGGCAGGTAGAGCACCACTGCCTACCAACGAATGATTGACTAATAGAGAAGACATTCTTGGAACAAAGTGGGCGGGCTCTACCCTGGTGCAAACTATGCTCCAATTCCTTCCCATCCATGAAAAATGTCAGAAACAATAGAACATATTTTCCTGCAATGTCCAGGAGCAATCTGGCTCTGGCGCAAGTGGGACAGGGTCTGGGACCAGCTTGAAGTGACGACACCCTGGCCATGGGATTGGAGAGCACTGCTACTAGAAACATGACCTGCAGAACAGGTGGATGACTTCACCCATAACATCTTTAAACTGGGACGTAGGGCGATGCTATAGGCACTTTGGAGACGCCGTTGCACATATGAGATGGAAGGGGTGAGATTGGAAGGCCCCGAATTCACAAAAAGCATACAACAACAAATCCAAATAGAGATAACAACACACCGGAAAGATGTCAAAGTCCAAATTCGTCATACACATACACAACAGGAAATAGACAAAAAATTGCAGGACTTTTATGTAAGATGGCTTGGGGGGAAGAAGGGGGGAAAGATAGGGAAGGTGAAAAGGAATACAAAGAACAGTGTTCAAGGGAGGGATCGAGAGGAGAACGGGCCGAGCAAATACTATCGGCTAAGTTTCCATGAGTGGACCAAGGCGGACCCGACAACCCCAATGAGACCGGCGGATGACTTCCCTGACACCTTCTCCTCTCCGTCCAACAGCCTGGTGGAATTGAGGTGGTACGGGAGCTAGAGAGGAAAAGGGGAACAGTGAAACAGACAGCGGGCATGGGACAAAGGAAGACTCAGATAGGGTAGGGTGGGTCTTGGCATCAATAAAGGTGTATCTAAAAAAAGGGGGAGTCAGCTAATTACATCGTTAGACATCATAAGGAATTGACAGTTGGGACTGGGGCCGATAGGGGAAGGGTGGAACTAGTGTGTAGCAGTTGGTATCTAGCACTGGTTTCAGGGCCAAGAGGTTCCCCCCTCTTTCCTATATCCTGCTCAGTCAATCCCCTGGATTCCAGGGTAATCAATGCTGGCGGGAATCTCCCACAATTGTTTTTCTGTTGTACTCCAAATTCAGTCTGTATATGGGATGAGGGACCTGTTTTCCAGCAGGTGATGCTCCCCACCAATAGATGGAGCCTCTCCCCAGATGCTAGTGGTGTTTGCTCTTATCAGCACCACTTAAAAAAAAAAAAAAAAAAAAAGGTACACGGCCATATCTTTTCTATGTAAAAGGGCAATAAATATGGTGGTGTATCTTCCCACGTTCTGACGGGAGATTCATTCTCATTTCCCACGTGAGTGCACAACTTAGGGTCTCGCCACACCACTATCGAAATTAAAAAAATACGAGTGCATCTTCCCCAAATCTGTTGCTATTCTTAGGAATGGATTCGTCTTTCCACTTTCTGTGGGAATTTGCATTTGAGCGTTTTTCGTTTTGACAGTTGTGTGGCGAGACCCTTATTAACAAATAGCATGATGCCACCAAAAGCTTTTGAAAACCTCTCTCTCTCTCTCTCTCTCTCTCTCTCTCTCTCTCTCTCTCTCCCCAGCCCCCCCCCCATCCACATTTCTAGTGGAAGATTTATTCTCATTTTGCATGCGGTATAACTCAAGTGAAATGAGAATGAATCGTTCGGTAGAACATGGGAAGATACACGGCCATATCTTTTGTATGTAAAAAATAATAAATATGGCCATGTATCTTTCCATGTTCTGATAGAAGATTCGTTCTGATTTCCCACGTGAGTGCGCAACTTAGGGCCTTGGCACACCACTGTCAAAATAGAAAAAGCATGAGTGCATCTTCCACAAAAAGTGGCGAGATGCATCTGTTGCTATTCATAGGAAAGACCGCATCTTTCTACTTTCGGTGGGAACATGCACTTGAACGTTTTTCATTTCGATAGTGGTGTGGCGAGGCCCTTATCAATAACACAGCACGACGCTACCAAATGCTTTTAAAAACCTCTCTCTCTCTCTCACACACACACACACACACACACACACACAACACACACACACACAACACACACACACACACACGGAGACACGCACACACTCACACGCATGCACATGCACAAACGCATGCACATGCACACATACTCAGACAGGGAGGAGACCTTGGAGGAATGGCGAGGGAGGAGGGAGGAACTTACAAGGATGGAGCTTGCGAACCCAGCGTGAAAGTTTGAATTCAGAGTCCCAGATTAGCTCGCCGAGGGTATTCTACAAAGTTGGCCCCTGCGTAGGTAGGGCAAAACGGGTAAAACAGGGTGCAGGCTCAAGCCCAAACGGAGAGGTGTAGATTGCACATTTGCACCCCGGCCTGACAGCGGCAAAGAAGTCAGGCCAAAAACGGCATTCCGCTCTGCCAACATCTCTTAGGGGCATTTTGGCACATATCTAAACTTTGAGGGGTATCTCGCAAATTTTCAAAACATGTTCAATCCAACTTCTGCTTTCTATGCCGAGTATTCTCTCGAGTTTTCTCAACCACTGACTCAAGTTGATTGGTGCTGTCCAACGGAGAGAGCAAACCGGTCCCCGTACCCCCCAGTGCTTCTGTTGTGGCGTGGCGTCCCCGACCCATCCGCCGGCCCCTTCCGCCCGTTCCCCGCCCGCCACGCTCCGCGCCCTCCTCTCCCTTCCCCACGCTCACACCTCCTCTGCTTTCCGAGAATCCGTTTTTTTTTTTTTTTTTCCCCCTTTTTCTTTTCGTCTTTCTCCTTTCTACCCTCGCTGCTGTGTTCTCCTTCCCCCCCTTTGCGTCGTGTGGAGGGTGGCGAAAGCGGTTAGGCGGGCTTAGCTTAAACGTTTAGCGACTTGGCGACGTGCCAGGTTATAGATCGTCAGCGTACAGCTGGGATTCCAGCCGTAGACGTCATCAGCAGATGTGTCAACTCTGCTCAAATCCCTCGTGGCCCTTCTCTCTCCGTTCCACTCCCACGCCCACCCGCCCTCCTACAGGTTCAGGTTTTCGGTGATTGCAAGGCGGCCAACGAAAGGGCATTTCCTGAGCCAACCTACAGTAGTGAGTGCCTGTGCCTGACCATTGCCCCCTGGGTAATCAGGACACCACCCCAGGGACGGCGCACGACCACGACATTTGAGCGGATTTGGTGTTAATCTGTTGGTTCACGATCGGGAAGCTCAGACCGAACCGCACAGCAAGATTGGCGCCACCGTATGGATTTGGCCTGCAAATGCGGTCGAATACGTTCGCGATAATCCTGGTGTGAACACCCCTACCAATCACGACCTCTCGTTTGCGGAGGGGTGTGGGTGGTTAGCGATGCGCAAGCGGATCCGTAGGAAGGGCGCCGGATGAAGCGCGAGCAAGAGCGGCCGCTTGTCTGCCAAGTTCCCGGCTTCTGTCCATGGTTTATTGATTGGTCGATTGATTGGTTGATTGATTGATTGGTTGATTGATTGATTGATTGGTTGATTGATTGATTGGTTGATTGATTGGTTAGCAGTGACGGAACTAACGCAGCATTCAGTTTGGCTAGGGGCGCGGGCCGGGTGGGGGGGGGGAGGTGTCAGCAGAGTACCTGAGGGCTCGGTTGATCGCCACGTGGCTGCAACGACGAGAGTGCTTAGTCGATCGCCACGTGGCAGCAACGACGAGAGGGCTTAGTCCATCGCCACGTGGCAGCAAAGTCGGTGCCTACTGCTGATGACTCGTTGGCGACGCGGGAAGTCTGGCACCCCCGGGTCATCTTTTCCCCCTATCTTCACCCGCAGATGTCCCTCTCCTTAGCGTCTTTCAGCCGCGTGGTGCCATCACTCCCCCTATTATGCCCCTCTTCCGCCCTCTCGCTCTTCTGTCGCTTCAGCTGCTCACTTGAGTTATCGTTCTCTTTCTTTCTGTTCGCCTTCAACCACATTTGACATTCGGTTTCAGCAGCCTCGTGATTGCAATTGCTGCAGCTCAGGTGGGCCCTCTTTCTCCTCTCCTCTTCCGTGCTGCTTCTCTCGCTTCCCGGCCGATCGTACTCCATTCCACCCCACCCTCCTCCTCGTTCGAGTTTTTATCCTCTCTTCATCTTCATCTTCATCTTCATCTTCATCTTTATCTTCATCGTCTACTTCATCTTCATCATCCTCACCATCCTCATCATCATCATCATCGCCATTGGTGGCACGTCAAGTAGTGTCAATTNGTCATCGTCCTTGCCAGTCCCATTGCAATTGCCAATCGCCATCTCTACAGCAATCGCCTGGCGCAATTTATCGCCATCGCCATCCCTATCCCCTGTCTCTTATATAGATAGATAGATAGAGAGAGAGAGAGAGAGAGAGAGAGAGAGAGAGAGAGAGAGAGAGAGAGAGAGAGAGAGAGAGAGAGAGATTGTTGCTGCCGATCATGCTTCTCCGGTTTGTCATCAAAGTGACGGAAGGAATGAAGTAACGGTTGAACGAGGGAATGAAAATAAATAAATAAATAAATAAATAAATTGCTCGGAGTAATCAATGAGGCAGGCAATAAATTTCGATTAATCATCGAGAGCAATGGAAGGGTTAATGAACTGCTTGTCAATTGACAAGGCGGTGTATCACTGGCTGGGATGGCATTCTACCGTTGCGCTGCCCCGTTTTTTGAGGCAATGAGCAGCAATGCTGTCGTTGCTGCCGAAGGCGAAAAGAAGGATAAGGATGAAGAGAACGAGGATGAAAATTTGCGATCACGATAAGGATTAAGAAGAAGGATGTCGCAAAAAAAAAAAAAAAAAAAAAAAAAGGATGTCGCCATGACTATGGGGTTAAGGAAGAACTTAAGCCCTAAGAAGGGGAGACGAAACCATCGCTGTCGCGAGGCGCATGGAACAGGGAACGCAGAGGCGAAGAGAGGAATACCGGGAGGGGTTTCAACAATGATGCAATCTTTGATTGATTGGTAATGGTTTTAGCCGTTAGTTGATGTGTTTAGCCCATGGTTAGCCCTCTCTCTCCCTCTCTCTCTCTCTCTCTCTCTTTCCTGTTTGTCTCCCTCTACCTCTAGCGACGGGTAAGGGACGAGCAGAGGCGACGGAAGCGGAGCGGGAGTGGGAGAGGGAGGAAGGAGAGGGAGAGGGAGAGGGAGGAGCAGGCAAGGAGGAAGAGAACAAAGCGGAGCGGGTGGTGCGGATCGTTAATTACAGTATATCAATCCGTTTGAGGTCACGAGGGGCATGCATTTGCCAGCTTTCCACATGGTGGAATGAAGATAATTTTGAATCCTTCCGCATTTCCATCGATTTCTCTCTCTCTCTCTCTCTCTCTCTCTCTTTCTCTCTCTTTCTCTCTCTTTCTCTCTCTTTCTCTCTTTCTCTCTCTTTCTCTCTCTCTCTCTCTCTTTCTCTCTCTCTTTCTCTCTCTTTCTCTCTTTCTCTCTCTCTCTCTCTTTCTCTTTCCTTCCCCCCTCCCCTATCCACTTTCTCTCCCTCTCTTTCTTTCTTTCTCTCTCTCTCTCCTGTTTGTCTCCCGCTGTCTTTTTCTTTCTCGCTCTCTTTCTCTTTCCTCTCGTCATTTTCCTCTCTCGCTGCGTTTTGTCATTTCAATCTGATGAGCACGCGACGCTTGCAATCTGATCGCGAAGCGAAGAAAGATAGGAAAAGATGATGGGAGGATTTTCTGTGCTCGGTTTGTCATCATCTTTCTGATTAACTTGTTGCCTGTCATCATACTGTAAATTGCCGCGCACGCGGTTCATTCAGTTTCGTTGTCATGAATTGCTCTGAATCCGCCTGCACAACCCGTATTGATTCATCTCATCATCACGCTGTGTGAGTGAAGTTGTGAATTCTGTGCTCTACCAGTTGGATGTGTTTATTGCATGTATCACTGTTGTGGTCTCGAACACTGATCTTGAGTGAAGCAATCAGTGATTCCCCCTACGTCTTCCCAGTGCTCCCGCTTTTCGTTTTTGCGAGTGACATCTCACACAGAAACATACTAATCAATCAATCAATCAAAGGCTAAGTCGAGGTTGATTGATCAATCAACCAATCAAGACTTGCTATAATTTGAAGACAACCAATCAATCTAGAATCCTGCAAATGCATCAATCCACCGAACCTGCGAATGAATGCGCACCTATCAACGACCGACCGACCGACCGACCGACCGACGGACCGAATGCGCGTATCAACTACCGACCGGTACCCCGATCAACCTACCGACGACCGATTCAATTTTCCTACGGGTGGTGTTGAGCTTTGAATCTTGAAATTGAACTTTCAGAAATTGATTTTTTTTATATTGATTTTTTTTTTTAAATTGAATTTTTGAAATTAGACAGGAGAAGACAGAGGAAGACGGAAATGAAGAGGAAACTTGTATGAACTTGGCGGATCAATTTCTTGTCGAAGGTGTAATCAACGGAGGGAGGTAGATTTGTGTCACCATACTAAGTCTCCCTCCTCACGATAGGCACGCGAGCGCGATGACTCGTACAGACAGTGAAAAGCTGTCTTAGTGTGGTTGTGGTGAAGGGGTTGGGGCTTTTCGTCGGCAGAAGAGCGAACGAGCAGCAGCAACAGGTGGGGCATGGAGAGCGGGAATTGTGCGAGCGCATCATGATGCGCGCTATCGGCGCCTGTAATGTGCCTTGTCAGCAGGATGCGCGCTATCGCGCCATTCGCGATTCGTTTTATTTTACAGTATTATTATGTTTAATAATGTCGAAATGAATTCCATCGCGATCGCCATTGCCATTCCCATTGCCATTGCCATTGCCATTGCCATTGCCATTATCATGGCAATTAGCTGGCGCCATTACCATCGACGTTGCCATTGCCATTATCATCATAGCCGGTGCCATTGCCATCGTCATCGTCCTTGCCAGTCCCATTGCAATTGCCAATCGCCATCTCTACAGCAATCGCCTGGCGCAATTTATCGCCATCGCCATCCCTATCCCCTGTCTCTTATATAGATAGATAGATAGAGAGAGAGAGAGAGAGAGAGAGAGAGAGAGAGAGAGAGAGAGAGAGAGAGAGAGAGAGAGAGAGAGAGATTGTTGCTGCCGATCATGCTTCTCCGGTTTGTCATCAAAGTGACGGAAGGAATGAAGTAACGGTTGAACGAGGGAATGAAAATAAATAAATAAATAAATAAATAAATTGCTCGGAGTAATCAATGAGGCAGGCAATAAATTTCGATTAATCATCGAGAGCAATGGAAGGGTTAATGAACTGCTTGTCAATTGACAAGGCGGTGTATCACTGGCTGGGATGGCATTCTACCGTTGCGCTGCCCCGTTTTTTGAGGCAATGAGCAGCAATGCTGTCGTTGCTGCCGAAGGCGAAAAGAAGGATAAGGATGAAGAGAACGAGGATGAAAATTTGCGATCACGATAAGGATTAAGAAGAAGGATGTCGCAAAAAAAAAAAAAAAAAAAAAAAAA
>BFEA01000077.1:2693159-2709675 GCA_003427395.1 Chara braunii | reverse complement strand
AGAGACAACTAAACCTCTTTTTTTTTTTTTTTTTTTTTTTTTTTCAAGACATGCACGTCATAGCTACACGGCGCACCCTTGTCTTGGCTCGTGCCACTGACGATGACAGAGTCTTGACCGCACTCTCCCTCTGTCACACACCCACGCGCACACACACACAGACTCTTGCCCGCACACTCTCTGTCACACCCACGCAAGCGCACATGCACACACACTCTTGCTCGCTCTCTTTCTCTGACACACACACACACACAGACAGATAAACTTCGTCCCATCTATGTGTTTGTGTGTGTATGTGTGTGTGTGAGAGAGCGAGCGAGAGCGCGAAAGAGAGAGAGAGAGAGAGAGAGAGAGAGAGAGAGAGAGAGAGAGAGAGAGAGAGAGAGAGACATAAAGAGGGCATCGCCACACCCACCCGAAATGTGCAAAATGAGAATGAACTCCCCGCTAGAACATGGTCAGATGCGCCTGCCACATTTTCTCACATTTCGACAATGGTGTGGCGATGCCCACCAGCCGCCTGCACCGCGGACCGAGCGCCAAACACTGGTGTGCATGCATCTGGCCGTGTTCTAGCGGAAATGTTGTTTCCACCCAAAAAAATTGTAAAAAAAATATGTTTTTTTTGTCTTTTGTTTTTTCTTTTGTCTTTTTTTTTTTTTTTTTTCGACCGACGCAAAAAAATGCAAATTCGTGAAAAAAAAAAAACGGTGTCGAGCGTATCGGCCCCCGCCATTTCTCACGAAGAGGCGGGAGCCCTCCCGACCATGTCACACGGGAGTTTAAACAAACAAAAATCAAGAGATAACTTTGGGACGAAGCATAAATAATCCTATGGACCGTCGAGATGGCCGTTGTGGCGTCGTCTCTTTGCAACTCTAGCCGGTTGCGCCAGCGGTACATCCCGCGGTCCCCTACGACAGGATAGGTTGCCATGGGGCATAAACTTGCTTCCCTAAGGGGCTATCACCACCCTTAGGGGCGTATCCCTACTGAGCTACTGACCCACGTGCAAAAACTTTTACATGAAGTTGCAAAAGTAGGTCAGCCGAGGGCGATTGCTCGCTCGCTGTAGTATAGGTACGCGCGATTAAAACACCTATTGAACCCGGACATCATCCGTTCCTTAGGGCGCTGATCTCCTAAGTACGAAGCGTACACCGGTCGACAAAGATGGTCTCAACTAAGCGTGAAACCTCCTTGTCCCTTTAGACACCAATAAAAAAAAGAAAGTTATAACAACCACTCATAATTTCATAAAAAAAAGAGTCAACCGTAGTCGACAAGGAATACATATCAAATCCGAAATGATAACTGAAATAATCAAAATTATCATTAGATACATCCAATAACACAAGGTCAAAATAAAATTCGACCACCTCGAGTCGCAATAGATAAATCAAAACACTATATTGAGCTGTCAACTGGAAGTTGGCTTCGACATCAACCTTAATGCAACCGACACGGTAGTCGAACAACCTTGGTTTTGACTTGATGAGATGCGTTGCCAAAATCATTTATTCCATCCTACCGCCGACCTAAGATTAAGTACGCACATCTGTCTCCATACATTTCCAATCTTCTTGGATGACAGACTGCTTCGCGGATGATTTTTGTTCAGGTACATTGCTTGAAGTGTTGCATGTCTCTCCCTCTAGGAAGTGGTCTGAGGTATTCCTCCTCCTCATCCGAGCACAAAACTCGGATCTCATAAATCAGGCCGTCTCCACCGAATTGGCAAAGTACCCCCCCGTAGAACGGTCCACTCTGGGTCGATAACAGGGACGGCTTCTGAAGCAACGAACCCGCACCCCAGATGCTTCCTAGAAACAGAGAATGTTCACTACAAGTAGCTTTCAGTTATCCTCATTTCACTTGAGTTCATGGTAACTTAGACGAAGAAAGTTAGAGGAGATAAAAAATAAGAACCATTTGGACAGGTATAGGTAGATAAGTTCATTCGGGATAGAATGGGTAAATCCTCAAAAAAAAGATCAAGTATGTTTGACCTTATCTTCCTTCTTTCAATCAAATTCATTTTACAGTGAATTAGTATTTTTCAAAACAAACGCAACTTTCTTGACATGCAGGTAGGTGAGAGGTAGAAAAAGGGCAATCATTTTGTTCATTTCAAATAGGCATAATCAATCTCTTTTGCAAGCATCCTTCTACCTACCTGCACAACACGCAAAAACAACAAGTTCAACAGAAAACCAGTACAATCCCATGCTCAATTCAAACCTTTTCATTCACACGCGCGAGATGCATGACTTTCCTCTACCTTTTCAACGAACATTCAATGAACAGGGTCAAACAAAGTGTGGGTTCACATAGGTGTGAAATGAAATATGAGTCAATCAATTGACCTTGAGTGAAGTGGTGCCGAACGCCAGACTCAGTCAAGAAAGCCAAAAAAATTGTATGTGTTGTTGAAGAAACCGCAGTCCCGAGGTAAATCCCTGGCCGACCAATAACCTCAATTCACCTTCCATCTGCACGTCCCACACGCGACAGCCCCAACTTGAAGTGTAAAAACAGGAAGCTGCACATGTTCAAAAAAAAAAATTCACGGGTCCCACGTCAATCCCAACTGGTCCCAGATGGTCCCACACTATTTCTTCCAGCACCTGATGACGACGCTCGTCGACAAAAAAAAAAATCCCATGAGAAATGAAAGTTGAAAAAAACATTCCATAAAAAAAAAAATCCTTCATATTGATAAATTATAATTCCAATGTTCGTCAAATTCTAAAATTTTCAGTTCCATTTGACGGTTCCAGTCTAAATATGAGCTTTCCCCTCCAACTACATCTATTTGTTCAAGATGGAATGAAAGTCTGGACGAGTTTATGAAAAATTTTAATTAAACTTTCATTCTTGTACAAGAAATATCTTCTGATTTGGATTGGATTAACCTATTTATGATTGAAAATCCTTACTTAGAATGACAGTCCAATAAAAATATTTCATTAACTTATCCAGACTTTCATTTCATCTCTAACATTCAGTTCAAATAAGAAGGAATACCCCATTCTTGGAAGGAAAGTTTTCAAGTAAGATGAAAAATTTTTAAATGGGAATGACATTTTGTAAGATGGAATGAAAATTTAAAATTTAGAATATAATTTTATTATCAAATGATTATTTAATTTTGGGATATTTTTTTGTTGGAAACCACTTGTACCAAGCCTCACAAAAAAATTGAAGTCCACAAGTGTCGATTCCGCCGACACCGCTCGTCCAGCTCACGCGTTCCGCCGGTCTCAAAGTCCCACTTGGTCAAGGTCAAATGACCCCATCGCCGTTGACCTGTGCACACAAAAAAAATCAGTGTGCCGTTCCATTTTGATAGGCGTGGTCCAACACGCAGACTGTCGCCACTACTACTAATGTCGCTCGTCG
This sequence comes from Chara braunii, assembly GCA_003427395.1. NCBI lineage: Eukaryota > Viridiplantae > Streptophyta > Charophyceae > Charales > Characeae > Chara > Chara braunii. The sequence goes on along the minus strand of BFEA01000077.1, from coordinate 2,706,273 downwards.
TACCCCCACAACAGTCTCACCACAATTTACCCTTCCACTTACGTTGACGGCGTGTCCCTCGACGCACCAAAAGAAAACCAGCACCCTCTCTCCTCTTAGTGTCGCCTGACGAACCCCAATTTAACAGTATAACACCACCACAAAAATTACCGTCGTTGACGCAGAGAAAAATCGGTAGCATATTCTCACTGGAACGTCAATTCCGCCATGCCGCAAAATGGACAACACCTTTCCTACCGCAAAACAGACAGCACATCGTCGTGCCGCAAAACAGACAACACCTTCCCTCAGTTCATTGTCATTGGACGCGACGCAAATTTCGCAGCATAACTCTGTAAAAATAACCGCGGTCGATGCCAAAAAAATCGGCAACATACCCCCACAAAAGTGGGGAAACAGCCTGCCGTGGTCCAATTTCGTCGGTACTTCCACCTGCACCACCTTGAAGCCTGCCACTGCAGAGGAAGTCCCCCCGTCAAATTAATAAAGCTTTGGACCTAAATAAAATCCAGGCCCAAAGTACAACTCATGCCGCACAGTCCCGGTCTAGCATCGAGGTCCCAAAAACTATCCCAAAGGCCCAACACCAGCCTGAGGATGGAGCAAAGTGCTCCCTGCCTTGGCTATGGTTGTCCTCCTCCTCGTCCGACGCTCTTCGGCAGTCCTCCAGCCTCCTCCAGCAGCTCCTCCAGCAGCTCCTCCAGCAGCCCGACAACACTCAAGTGTGTTGTCATACACCAGCAACACGAGTGCTTCTGTGTGGCAGCTGGGAACAACTGCCCTTTTTTATAGTGGCTGAGGAGTGTTGGTCGTCACTCCAGCCCCAAGGCAAAATCGCGGGCTCACAGTGAACCCTTGATCTGACTAAGATCCAGGGCTAACTGTGGCTGCACCACAGCCACAGCCTTAGTGGGAACTACCTCATTTTTATTTTTATTTTTTTGATCTCAACTATCTCGGAATTTCACGAGAGAGCTGAGATTTTTGGGATTTCCAAATCTGCTTTTCTTTTATTCTTCTGATAAGGGGTTGGAAAAATACAACCCTTTTCGGTTTGATGTACCAGGACCCTTTTTCCAGGGTAGATACATCGGGGAAAAGACTGTACTTAGCCTTTTCCTTTATGACCCCTCAATTTTCAGGCTCCCTCTAAAAACGGGAGCCTGACAGTTACCTCTGGCAGCTTCTACCAGAGGTAACACCTCGTGAGGACAAGTGAGTGTCCTCACGAGAATGCACACAAAAAAACAAAGAAAATAAGCAAAAGAAAAATAAAAAGAAAACTAAACTTGAACTATAACGCGTGTGACCCTTACCTTGGCCAGATTCATGCTATTGAAAGCAACAATCCTCCCACCATTTACTCTTTCCTCCCTTGAAAACGAAGAGGGCAGTTGCATGTTGGGAGAGGTAGGGAAGCAACTCGTAAAAATTCACGAATTCAAATCCCGACAGACTCAGAGTGGGGTGCAAAAAGTACCCCGACTTTAATGATTTTTAAAAACATATTCGCCCAATAAAAAAATCTAAAAACATTCACGCGCATGGCCTAGGTGCCTGGCTTCCTACATAAAAAACAACAAGGCCGGCAAAATTGTTTTACGACTCCAAAAAAATCTTGGCGCAAACCACAAAATACAAATTTTCAAAAAAATTGATCCCAATTTTTTTTTTTTTCCTTTTCTTTTCTTCTCCCCCCCCCTTGACAACGGGAAGGCAGCTGGCAGTTCGGGAGGAGTAGGTCCTCCTCTCTCCCATCCTCCCATTTCTCTCTCTATCTCTCTCTTTAACTTCTTCTATCAAACTCCCTCAATCCACTCTTTCACTCGCGCCATCATGAGCCGGGAGATTCGAGATCTCGCGGCTAAGAATATTCAGGCTGCTCAGAGTAGGGAGCTGAGCTTGCTCCTACACAGCTTGAAAAGGTTGTTCTCTTACCTCACTCTCACGAGACAGTTGCCTCGTTGCCGTTTCTTTTTCTTTCCTTCCTTTTTTTTTTTTTTTTTTTTAGTAGTGAAACTGTTGGCATAAGCCAACGGCCACAATTTCTTACCCTATGCCTTGCTGGCGTCTTCCCCCCTTCCTTCCGATATGTGGATTTGAGTTCGATTCCTTACGGAAAAAAAAAAATATATGGTCCTTTTCTCGATTTATGCGTGTCATCCTTGCGTAGGGGTTATGCTAATCTTGGCGCAACGGATTTCCACCGTATGATCTTGACGATCATGCGGCCGAAATCGGACACGCCCGAACTCCTTATGACGGGGCTGTTCCAAAAGGAGCTAGCGCAGTGGTGGTGCATTTGCGGCTCGATCCTGGTCTCTCCCGGGTAACAGTTTAATGTCCTACCTATTGGGTTAACTCCTATCACGACAGTGATAGGAGCAGCTCTTCTATAAGAAGAGCCTTTGGGTCTGGCCTTCCTCCTCCTTGTAGCCTTGCAGGCCCTGCCTGTTGGCCCTGTCTTGTCGGTTGGCCGTGTGACCACGGTGTGATTGGTCACCCAAACGAGTAGGCCTCGGCATCGGTCTGCCATCCCCCTGGCTCGAATTTAAACCCGTCGGGCCCAGGAAATAAAGAAAACTTCCTATTCTCCCTGCGCCACAGCCCTATACTCGGCGCGTCTCTCTTTTTTAGACTACTTAGACTCTGAATCGCGCGGCTTAGTAGTCGCGCGACTTTATTTGAGGTAGAATAGGTTTGGTTCTAGCATTTTCATGTCTGCATGCCTCTGCGGCCTCGACAAAACTGCGGACTACTGCCATTATCTTTGGACGACACAATTGTCCGAACTATAGTTTATAAAAGATTCAATCTCTTGGCCATAGGCTTAGTCTGAATAAACTTTTGACAACGCCAGTCTCATCATCCTTCAATTCAACAAAAAAGTCAGACAGCATCCGATGTTTAAAATTGCCTCGACAACGAAAAATCTTCTTTTGTTTCCGAAACAAAACGAAAACAAAAGGCAAAAAAAGGAAACAAAACAACACGCCAAAACGAAAAATACGAAACAAAACGACAATTTTTTTTTATATATAGAATATGAAAAAAAAAAGGGGCCGCATACAAACCGGTACGAAAATGTTATCCAACGACGGGCACGTTGAGATATTCATCCGCATCGACGCCCGCCGTGTACCCGGCCCTTGGGCGAGCTCTCTCGTTTAGTGGTGCGCTGTGAACAATTCGGTGAGCGTGCCACTCTGCACACCCACCTACCCTCGATCGCCTTTATCCGCCGGCCCGCACCGAAACTTCGCCCCGATTCCGGCGCGCAGCGGACCATCGACCGCCCCCTCGCGGCCAATGCTGCTTAAGGGGTAGGATTAGGAATAATTACGCGTAACTCTGATTAGGAAATTTATACCTCTAGGCTTTCGTGATGCGAGATTTTGGAATTGTTAGCGACAAGTGGGTTGTGGCTCCCACATGGAAGTGCAGAGGTATTTAAGTTTTTGGATTGAGTGAACATTCGGAAGTAGTGCGCGCCATTCGTTTCCCTCGCGACTATGATCTTTCCTCACTAAAACTGAAATCGCACGGGGGTTCCCATTTCCGTTTGTGGCCCCACACTGAATATTCCCAAAAATCCTTGACACACCCCATTTTTCTGTCCTTCAGGGCCTATTCCGCACAATTTATCACTCCAATCGAAGGACAGGAATACCGGTTGTTTAGGCCGGACCCTATTCTTGAACAACCTGACCCTCAGCCTACCGGTCTCCCAAAGCTTGCCGAGCCTCGAGCTACCGGTAGGTACCTCTCCCTGCTTGAAGAATTCGACGCGGCGAGGGGTACCCACTGGCGACCGGTAGTCCCCAAAAAACGGTACCCAAAAAAAAAAAAAAAAAAAAAAAAAAAAAAAAAAAACGACGACGAAAAGAACCAGACTCGCATGAGGGAGGCTGAGGGTCGACCCGAGTCGAGCCCCCGACCTCCCCCATGCAACAACATAGCTCTAACCACTGTGAGCTACCGGGCCTTCTTTCTTTTCTTTTTTTTGGAAGAACTACCGCGCCTTCTCCATAGCGGAGCGAGGCCCAAATCTCGGAGATACAGGTGTTTCGGCTCTTACACGACCGTCCACGCTCCACGTGGATACAGGTGCTCCGGCGCTTTTTTTTTCTTTTTCTTTTTCTTTTTTTCAATGTTCCGGCGCTTTCAGGACCGTCGGCGTGGGATTCCTCTCCAGGCTTTTGGGTCCTCGCCGCGCCATCCACCACGTGTGAATAAGGACAAACCTCTTTCCACATCCGACCAGAGCTTCACAGCACTGTATGTCGAGGGAATTGCAAACCAGATGCATTCGGACAAATCCAACATTATAATGTATGAATCCAACATTATGAATGTACGGAGCTTCACAACACTGTATGTCGAGGGAATTGCAAACCAGATGCATTCTACCAGATACATGTAGAATGTTGTTCTCCATTTTGCACAGCGAGTACGCCGCAATAGGCCCACTACCCATCGGATTCCTACGCATCAGTAAAAACGGGTTTTATACGTATATGTACGCTGTACTTTTTTTTTTTTTTTTTTTTTTTTTTGAAGCACGCTGTACTCGACACCTCAGGAATTGACGCCCTCCCCGCGACGAAACCTTTGTATCCGTTCCGCCCCCCAACCGGGAGAACCGCGTCATTTTTTTTTGCACCCTGGAAAACACTTTCCCGCCATTTTATGACTTTTCCCAATTGACAATTCGTTGCATCTGCTGCCTTCGTAATCTATCCTATAGGTTAGGGGCTCGGCGGAGGTGAGGTGCCGAAAGTCAGGTTTGAGACGCTGATTTCCATCCCCCTCTCCATTTCAGCATCTTCTTCTCCATGTCTCTCTCTCTTCGCTTGTCTGCCCTGCGACGAGGCTATGGCAGAATTGATTGGCCTGTCTCTCGCATCGTACCGATGCAATCAGACATTCACTAACGGACCCGTCATCTCTAGGGGCCTCGCTGCACTACTCTCGAAATGTGCAAAACGAGAGTGAATCTTCCCGTAGAATATGGAAAGATACCCCGGCAATATTTTTGTCTTTTGTGCATGTGAGAGGAGTGCAGCGAGGCCCTAGGTCGCACGCGGAGCAGACTGTTGAAGCTAAGGAATTTGCTGTGCTGTTGATCGGCTTTCTGACCCATCTGAGCTCTCTCTCCGTCCACCATCGTCCTTGGCAGCTAAGCCTTGATCTAAGCCCGCCCGTGGCTTTCTTACCCATCTGAGCTCTCTCTCCGTCCAAGGACGATGGTGGATTACCACGAGGAGAATCTGCTTGCCAACGAGCAGTCCGTAGTGTGCATTTCGCCGCACGCTTCGGACAGGCTGCGCGTTTATAATCTAACGGAGGCCGGGATCGAACGGTTGACCTCTGCTGTCAATGCCAGCTGGAGGGCTGGGATTCAATCGGTCCGCAATTGGAATGTGGAAAAAGTGTACGAGTTCCAGCTTCGGGGCAGGCCTTGGCTGGGGAGTGGTGGAGACGCGATTTCCGCGCGAAGGCTGGTGGTTGGCGTCTTCCGGTGCATGCTAGAGATGGGCTATGGATTGGCCCTGAGCGCGATAACGAGCAGGAAGCCAGATAGCAAAGATGCGTGGGTGTTTCTCCGGCGGACTACGAAGACGAAGTGGCAGTGCTCAAACCCTCACGACGTCTTCGCCATCTCGTTCAACTTGTGGGACACTGTGCGCGTCATCGATGCCGGCGAGGAGGGGAGCGGATTGGTGCGGGAGCTGCTGGAATGCCATTGGGCCAAAGGAATTCAGAAGGTTGATGCGTACAAAGGGGTTCCGCAGATCAAGCTGAGGGGCAACCCGTGGCAGGCATCGTCTGGCAGCGAGTCCACGGCAAGCCGAGTACTAGTGGCGCAGTTGGTGGCGGGATTAGCAGAGGCCGGCTACACCGTATACGCATCCATAGCATTGACTTCGCAAGACCGTGGAGACTCTGAGACCCAGGATTACGATCAAATTGACTCGTGGATAGTAATCAAGAACCCGCCGCCTTCCTTGGTCTGAATCAAAAAGCTTACGAGAACAACTGCGAATTCACGAAACACGCCCTCCTCCTCCTCCTCCTCCTCCTCCTCCTCTCCTGCCCCCTCTCCGTCTTCTTCGTCTTCTCCTTCTCCTTCTTCTGCCCCTGTTGCTGCTGCGATCTCTTCTTCTTCTTCTTCTTCTTCTTCTTCTTCTTCTTCTTCTTCTTCTTCTCTTTCTTCTTTGCAGTATTACAACTACAATGACGCCAACCATTACCATAGATTTCAGATGGGACTTTTCGTTCCCGCGGATGTCCCTCTCATCGATAGCTTGTTCTGAAACCCCGCCCTTTTACCTTTTTTTTTTTGTTTTCTGCGCGTGTGTGTGTGTTGTCATATTCGCTATACGCTCAAATAACGCATAACTGTGCCAGACTGTTTCGTTTTGTGTGTGTGTGTGTGTGTGTGTGTGTGTGTGTGTGTGTGTGTGTGTGTGTGTGTGTGGTCATTCAATACGCTCGGTAACACAAACTGAATGATGAAGCAAATGGACTGTTACAGATAAACACAGCAGGCACGGAAGGGTGACTATGACGCGCGCGCGTGTTGTTAGTGCTTGTGCATATGCCGGGGGGGAGGCTCAGAAACCAGTCAGGAAAAAAATGTCGCCGATTCTCTCTCTCCCTCTCCCTCTCTCTCTATCTCTCGCGCGCGGCGCGCGCGAGAGTTAGAGAGAGAGAGAGAGAGAGAGAGGATATGTCCCTGTGGTCGATTACGAAGGCGTGCTTTCTTACTCCTCCGTTTCGTCTAATTTCTCCTTCCCGTCGTTTGAATGAGCGATCGCCTCGTCACAACTGGCTGGAATTTCATGCCGACAGTGTGTTACTCTCTCTGTCCTTCATCCTTCTGTCGCCGCTTCGTCAACAGGGAACTTTCTCTCCCGTCGGCGCTAAGGCAGGTGATGGGCAAAAGGAACCCCAAATACGAAATTGAAAGCAAAAACCAGTACCGGGAATATCGAGGTAATACTCTATTTCTCCTGGGGCCATTGTTTATCACCGGCTATGATTTATTTCGTCTGAATATTGTTGCCTCTAAATTGTTTTACGTGATGCCTTGGACGATGATGGAGAGAGAGAGAGAGAGAGAGAGAGAGAGAGAGAGAGAGAGAGAGAGAGAGAGAGAGAGAGAGAGAGAGAGAGAGAGAGAGGRGGGTATAGATGATGTCCCTTGATCTATGGATAGCAGAAAGTTGAAATACCATCCCTTTTTGCGGGTGAAGGGCATGCCTCCTCACACTTGCACTTTCCGAGATGCATCTGACCGCAATTCGATTCAGAACTGGACGAATCTGACCGTAATCGCGGCCAGAACTTCATAGAAACAGTGCCAGTGTAGGAAGGAAAAATGAAGGGGCGAAGATCGATGTTGAGGAAGGCAAAGGTCGATCATTATGAAAAAGAGAAAATATGGATGATGAAAAAAAGGATCTAGAAATTGTACAAATGGAAGAAAAATATACAGCAGGATGTTGATTAAGGTAATAAACTGACAAACATCACCCGTACCACTCAAAGCAACGCTGTTTGGTTCGTGTCAAAAAAAAAAAAAAGAAAAAAAAAAAGCAACGCGGTCATAGCTATCAAATAGCAGCCGATAGACAAATGATTCAAAGTCCGACATCTTATTCATGCGACAAAATACACCACACTCTTAAATGTATCTGCACCAGTTTGATGGTCCGGTGCATTCAAAATGTTGGGTTCGTCCGAGTGCATGTGGCTTCGATACAGTTCCCATTCATGTAGAGCGGGTTGTGGTGGAGCGAAGCCCAAACTCAACGCATCGTAAGTGCACGTGTGGTCGTGCCACTTCGGCTTTCAGCATTCATCGACCTAACGACCAGATGCAATGCATCTCGAACTCCATTCATCATGTCCTCGAAACTATGCCGCCTTCGACCACCTTAATGACCAGATTCAATGCTTGACCACCAATCCGCGGCCTGTTAATGACCAGATGCAATGCGTGACCACCAGTCGGCATCGCAAGGACAGAGTAACGCCGGACAATTGATGCCTCCGTATTTGTGATGCTTGTATTGTTCATTCCATGGGCCAAGTCCCACTTGGCCGGATTCTTCATTTCTGGCCGTTGATCTTCATAACCTCGAGTCAGAAATCGAGAATTCGGCTATGGATGGGAAAATTGTCTCGTCTTCCGGTCGGTGTTTGTGAAGCGGGGAAGCTGGGCGATTAGCGCTTATTCTGCTCTAATCCCGGCTTAGCGCTACCGTCTTCCCCCGAACACAACGCACCCTTATTTTGGCTGTATGGCCGGAAATATAGCTTGTATACATTCATTTTTAGGCTGCGTTATGTTCGGGGGAAGACGGTAGCCGGAACGGTAGGCCTTCCTTCCGGGACAAATTGCAGGGTGGCGGCATCGCTGACGTCATCAACCCGCCCTCGGGATTGCCGGGGGGGCCCTCTATGATCCTCTCTCCCCATAGACAGTTCTATGGCGTATGCCCTTTGTGAGATAGCAGGGGCTAGAAAGGGCTCCCTTGCTCCATGATGGCGTGCATAGGGACTTGTTCTGCCTTCACGATGTGGATTGTGAAGACGTGAGGCGTAATCAAGGCGACGTACGGGAATCTCGAAGTTGTCTTCTGGTTGACCACCGGAGGTAGGCCAGGAAGCAGAATGCAGGTATGCCCTTCTTCCCCCGTCCGCGCTGATACCCGGTGGAGAAACTTAGAGCCTCGTTCCACACCACCTGAGTTTCAAGTGCGCCCTAATCACGAAAACGTGATGAATTTCCACTAAGCCCCCTCCTCGTTCCATGCACTCTAGAGACGGCACTTGAAAATGTCGCACTTGAAAGAAAAACACCCTGGCTCCCCATTGTGCGGAGACCTACTGGTGGCCATGCGATCCAGTAGGCCGGCACCCGGCCTTCAATATGTCCGCCTGCAGTGTGCTGTTTGGGACGCGAGGGACCGCTTGGGACGAGGTGCAGTGTGGGAGCGCGTTCGAAATTTGTTGGTGGTGCAGTGCGGCGCTTTGCAGCCTACAAAATTGCCACGCGTGCGGAAGTGGACACGGGCTTGTACTGCACTCGGACGCGTGCGAGTGCCACTCGCACGCGTCCACTGCCGGGAGGTGTTCGGTGCACCGTGGGGTGAGCGAAGTGCCATAGCTCTTGTCCATGGAGGACAAACAATTTTCATCTGTGTTGGCGGACGGCTCTGCGCCGCGTCGGCGAGAACTGTCCGAGCGTGAGAAACGGCTGGTGGTTACATCGTTGCTCGCTGTGTCGACACATCTACAGCACACAGCAGCATTGCGGCGCGGTGTGGCGAGAAGAACAGGGGTGAGGGAGGCCATCGTCGCACGCTATGGCGGATTAGAATTACCCTCCGATGATGCCCGAACCCCGGCCGTCGGTCACATCGCCGTTCGACCTGCACGAATGTTGGTGTTTGTAGCTGCGGCTGTCAGCTGCAATCTCGCAGCACCCGACCGCCAACCTTCATACCCAACTGACGCGTCGCCCTCCGAACGGCTGGTGGGATTGATGATCAGCGTTGGTGACGCGGCAGGCCGACTCCCGGAAGACAACTGCAGATCGAGGGGTGGCCACATCCCCTGCTGCAATTCATCCAACAGAAGTGACATCATTGGCCCCTGCCTGTGCCGCTGATCTCTCACCCACACACCACTGTCCGATATGGACTGGGTGGAACCGTGCGCGAGGTCTGACGTTGATGGAGGCGGCTGCCAATTGTCATCGTCGGGAAGGAGCTGAAGATGTGGTGGCAGGTGTGCATAAAGCGATGGATCGTAACGGGGTGTATCCAATGGAAAACACCCCCCACCGCCACCCCCCCAATGCCGTACAATGTGTACATGAACGTGGCCGCCCCGTCGCCGCCACCCATCCCTCCTTTACACGCCGGACTTGTGCTCAATTTCGTCGTCTTCCGCTTGCGGGGCACAACCCTTGTACGCTTCGAAGACCACAGGTGCAGTATGAGCAGCAGCAGCAATAGGAGGAGGACACAAAGCAGCGACACCTTCCTCGCATGGTCTGCCATGCACGTCGCATCACAGCGCAGACAACAGGAAACGGCAATGGAGGTTTGCAAAAGCATGTGCGAATGCAGGTGCAGCAAGCTGCAGCAACTGTGCTTGTCTAGTACTGCCATGTGGAGCTGCCGCGGTAGAACATCCCTCGCCCAGAACAATCCGTCCCAACGACTACGTGCAGCTGCAGTGCGCGACTGATTTGAATCTCCCCACCCCGTTGACGGTGCACCGCACGCTTCAACGGTCACTGCGTGTGTGTGCCCCAATGGCCCGCCGGAATCCGCAGCCACCACCGCCCACGGTTCCACTGCTGGCACCCGGTACCGCCACCGGTAGCTGTTGTTGGCTGGACCACAAAAAGGATAGGCCGTGAACCAGGAGCGAGCGGCGTAGTGAAAAAAAAAAAAAAAAACCTGCACCCGCGGCTGAAACACAAGGGTAGCTCTTGAACTCAAGGCACCTCCAGAAGGTGAACTCAAGTGCGATTTTGCCTGGGCTGCACTTGAGTTTCAAGAGCGGCCACTTGAGATGCAAAATATGGAAATAAAAAAGCATTTCTCTAGGGCGGGGTGGAACGCGAGTTTTCGTGTCGCACTTCTCAATGAACGCTAGTGGCGTGGAACGAGGCTCTTACACTATGTTGCTACTGATTTTGTCCCTTTTAAGCTTCTGTTTGAATTTTAATCTTAGTCCTCAGTGTAGGTCGTGGTTTTGCGTTATCGATGGCGGCCACAGGGCCGTCGACTTCCATTTCATTGGAGGGAAAAGAAGGAATCCGGGGCATAATTTCAGTGTTATCTCGATGGGATTCTCCCTCCGCGTCTCTCCCCCTCCAAACTAGAGGTGGGGGCTGATTATGTCAAAGTAACGATTAATCAGGATCCCTACAAGATCTAGGCGGAATGGCTGCGTGAACAAACTGTCACGATGCTCTTTGGGGTCGACACCTCATCGGTCTCCACAGAGGTTTAAAAAAAATTACTAGTAAGGATCTATCCATGAGAACGGGTGGGCATCCTCCCGCCAACTGTCCACTCCTGCTAAACTATTCCGTAACGAAGGAAGAAGCCTGATCACGTACGTCACTCCCTCCAAAGATGTTGTGGAGTTGGATGTGCCCCGTTGTGCCCAAACAGAAATTGAGCTTGACAAGGTCAACCACAAGGTTTGTTTTAGACCATTGATGACTGAATATGAGCTGTGGGAATGGCGTGAAGTAGCGAAGCACAGTTTTTTTCGGATCCGATGCCAGCAGGTCCCGATCGGGGTCCTATCACTTCTCCCTGGAGCTATCCGTGATGCATATGGTAGCGACCTTCTAAAAGAGTATCCCACAGTCAAAGATGGATTTGCTGAATGTTCGGTTTGACCTGGACTTCATTACAAGATGTATCTGGTCGTGGTTCTAGGTCAGGACCGATATGTTGAACTGGAAGTTGTCTGTGCGGAAACCCCTGGTTGGTGCCCTCTGTGCAGGCACCACTCTCACTTGGAGGACAAAGAAGATTGCCCCTTCCAGAAGAAGAAGTCATACGCTAAGGCAGTCAAATCCCAGGGGGGGGACAAGGGGAAAGAAAGGAAAGAAGGGAACGAAGATGGAACTGGCGAAAAGGCAGTCAAATCCCAGGGGGGAGACAAGGGGAAAGAAAGGAAAGAAGGGAATGAAGACGGAACTGGTGAGGGCGATAAGGGGGGAAGGGGGGGGGAGGGAAATGATGGAGGTGGTGAAAAAAAAAGGAAGGTATGGAAAAGAGGATCGACAAGGATGATGATGATGAGGACAGCGGTAAGAAAGGAAGGGAGAAGACGAAAAGACGAAAGGGCTCAGCGACAACAGGGGAGAAGGGTAAAGGAAAGGGGTGAAGGAGTGAAGTAAGGAGGCCGAGCGAAGGAAAGGATAGTACGATAAAAGACTGTCGAGAAAGTCGACTCAGACAGCGAGATGGGAACTTTGGAAGTGGAAAACAGTGATACTCCTGCAGAGGAGAAAGAAACAAAGAAAAAAGCAAACGAGGGAACATTATACAAAAGGGGGAGAGAAGCAGGGAGTCTATAGACGAGGATCACGCTCCTCCTCCTACGGAAAAACAGAAACGCTCGGACCCCTCTAAGCTCTCGGATGAGGGTGACGAATCAGAATTTATTGTCGAAGGTAACGAGATCGTCCTCCACATCGGTGATAGCCCGTGCAGGCAGGACCTCCCTCCACCCGCTGACTTCCTATCGGAGGAAGGAGAAGGGGAGGAGGGAGAGGGAGAGGAGGAGGAAGAGACCTCGCCTGAACGGGATACTCATCATCGACCCTCGGACTCCCAGCGTTTTGAGAATGACGCGTACACCTCCTCTCATGACGAGGAGAATTATGATTCTGACTTTGTAGCGACTCTGTATCGACTCAAGGATGCGAGGCCAGAGGGTCAGGCATCAGCCAAAGACTCAGCTTCCGACCATGATGACTCTTTATCAGTTGATAGCCAGACGGCATCTCCTGGGGGCGGTGAAGGATCAACCCATAGAGAGAGAGGTTCCTCCTCTCCTGAGAAGCGGAGCCCTAACGATTCAGGGTTTTTTCAGGGTAATTATAACAAATGTCGCACACCTTGTCCATAGAGTGGACACCAAATAAACCAACCAACAGCAAGAAAAAAAAAGTGAAAAAATGAATCGAACGGGCCTTAAACCCCAAGGCAAAAGTGTGTTTTCATGCAAAATTTGCTCTAAGACTTTTCCATTTTCAGGATTTGACCAAAAATAAAACAGGGCAAAAAAAAAAAAAACGCTGAAAAAATTATCCCCAAGTGCACTTTTCAGTGCTGGGGGGTTAACCAGGGCTGAAAAGTGAGGATCCCTGTTCAAGAAACAAATGGCAGCAAAAATCAAACATCATCTCTCATAGGACAAAGAACCTTCCCCATCCTCCAGCCCGGGGCTTATTGAAAGGAAGGTAGCCAAGCAGGGCAAAACAATCATTAAACCACCAGTACCTACCGGTTGTTAAGGCCCGTGGCTCAGCCTACCGGTATCCCGAACCTTGCTGAGCCTCGAG
>BFEA01000077.1:2660807-2681166 GCA_003427395.1 Chara braunii | reverse complement strand
CTCTCTCTCTCTCTCTCTCTCTCTCTCTCTCTCTCTCTGCCTTCTCTCTAGAGCGCACACCTCCGAGTTTGCAAAATGAGAATGAATCTCCCTGTGGAAGCGGGGAGATTCATTCAAAGTTTGTAAAATTTGCCGCAGACCAAAGAGAGAAAGAGAGTCTTAGAGAGAGACCGTGAGTTTGACGCAGCCTAAGTCTCTCTCTCTCTCTCTCTCTCTCTCTCTCTCTCTCTCTCTCTCTCTCTCTCTCTCTCTCTCTGCCCCAGGCGGGCGCGTGAAGTCGACGGGGGTCACACCGTCACAAAGTTGTCGTTCGTGTTTTCGTTTTTTTTTTTTTGTAGAAGAAAATCATTTCTTTTTGTCTATTTTTGCGATTTTTTTTTTTTTTTTGTAGAAATTGCAGCGACTGGGCATTGGTTTCCCCAACCCCCGAAAGTCGCGGCACGAACGGTCGCGACTTTTTTTTATAACTGGGCGAGGTACTGGTGGCTTAAAGCCTTCAGCACCAATGAAAATGATATCGCGCCAAAATAGGGTTTAAGCCCCCCCAAAGGAATTTTTAATTCCTTTGGTGATCACCTCCTCCCCCCATGGCCCGATGGTATTGAGGAATATTGGGGATGGTGAGGGACTTCTGCTACCTGTGATACCCTCTACGGGCCCGCCCCCAGAAACAGGATGGATCTCTACTACCATAAAGCAGGTCCTGCAGAACTGTTGTTCATGCAACATCTTATCAGTACCAAAGTGAGGCAGGGACATAGGTGTCAACACTAAGGGAATAGTCAATCCTACACATTGCTTGGCTAAAGCTACGGGCAAGCTCGTTGGAGATGGAAAAACTGAAATCCCTCAATATTATTGGCTCCCTGTGGCTCGTCTAGTGGACACCAATTGCCCTTCTGGCTCCCCTCTTGCTTGTTCTCCAGCTCGAAATCATTCTGGATAACATTAGGAGCAACCCACCATAGTCGACTTAAATTTAGGTTAAAGCTAGGTTGATCGAGAGAAAATCGGCGCCTAACGCACGCGCTCTGTAATCCAAGGCACTTGTGGGTGGCCACGTCACAGGCTGACATGGCGTCACGACAGATGCAGACGTAAACCTAGTTCGAAACTCACAGTTTCTGGACTTGTTACTCTTGCATCCCGCGCTAATACACCATAGCTACCATGTAGAAGACACATAAATTTGCTCATTGCGTGTTTACCTTCCTGGTTTACACGAATGGTGTAAGGTGGAGGAAGCCCTGGAGGAAGGAAGTGTGTGATTACACCGAGCATCATCATTCGTTTGATTTGATGTAGAGAGAGAAGTTAATTGCATGTCAAAAAAGAGATTCAACGAAGACTTAACACAATGATCGACGCTGCCCGGATTACAGCATCTTTGGGCTAACCATGAATGTATTATCATTCGTTTTTTATGGAGCGTGGCAGTCAACATCCTTTTGGCAAGGATACAAGGAGAGAGTCAATAGATGCTGATGTGGCTTCTGGCGATGCAGCGTTTCTAGGCCTATTACTCCTGCATTATCACTTGGATCTGAAACTGCGTGAGGATCATCGTCCCTAAGGCAAGGAAAACAGAGTCAATAGAGGCTGACGACGCATCATACCTGACGCAGATCGGGATCCTAGTCTAATAGTCAGTGCCTCTGGTGCTGACTATTCCTACTGAGGCCACGTTTTAAGGTAGCGTCCATAACCATGAATACAGTCAACAGAGGCTGATGGGGCATCAAGATTGATGCAGATCGTGGTCCTTGTCTGGAACTTTAGTCAGGAATCATTGTTTCTACGCTGATTATTCCTACTAAGGCCATATCATCACTGCTGGCCTGGTTAAATCAACAGGATACCTAATTCAGATAGAGCCCATGTACCGCTTGTCTCTTGTCATTGGTGAAAGAGAAGATTTATTTTTAGAACTTTAAGGCGGATTAGATAAACCAAGTTGTGCTCCTCATTTAGGTTTCCACATTGAATTTTCGATTAGTAGATGATATAATTATAGAATACATATGCAAATTTAATAGCCAGGCGAACGTTTCATCTTAGGATTTGGAAAAGTTGTGTAAGAGTGGTTCTCCTCTCGGTTCATAAGGAGACGTACCTATATTCGACGGTCTTAGTGTCACTCTCTTCGGTTTGATTGTCCCCATTCTACTTTAGTTGTATCTACACTGTTGTCCGAGTCTCAGGGTAGTGTATTACTCTCGGAAGCAGCAGTCGTATTGAGGTACTGATTAACGTGTTTTTATCATTCCAAGGTCGGAGACACGTCAACCCTATTATCATCTTAGGGCTGAAGCAGTATTAGTTGAAGAGGGGTGACAGTGGTGGATTGACTTGTTAGACCTAGGAATCAACTCAGCAGTGATAGTTGGTTAGTCTCAACCAGAATGGTATAAAGCTTGTCGAATTGTATATCAAGAGTGTGAGTATCTTCATCCTCTCAGCAATTGGTGGAGCCTTTAGTGCTGGCGGCCAAGACTGGATACTTCACGGATACAAAGCAGGCTTCTTACCTTAGATCTACTTCAGATCTAATCTCGGTGAGACCATCCTATCCCGTCCACTACAACCTGGAAACCCTTTCCTGGCTCTATCACCTTGTTCTCCCCTACCAGTGAATTTCAAGCCACTTTAATGAACCAAGGAAACAAAAGGAGGGGAAAGATTCCAAGTCACTTTGATGAACGAAGAAGCAAGAAGAAAACAGGAGTAAAAGAATAGGACAAACAGATAATTTATCAGACTATAAAACATAATCCAATAAAGGAATATTGCATAATCAGTGGAAGTTTGATTTTTAACGCCCACTTTTGAGTCATATTTGATTAGCTCCTTCACTCTCCAGATTTTACTTTCCTTCTTTCTGTTTGTCACTTATCTCTAAGCATGAAGTTAGGTCTCAAGAGAACGAAAGGGCCGGGCTCAATGCTCTTCTACCAGGGCGCTATGAGGCACGCACTTGCACCGTATGCACGCCTGGGTACTACAATCTCAAATGGTTACAGAGGAGCTTTACCGTACTTTATAGCTGGGAAAGGCAGATACCCCCTCTCGTCTCAGGGGACTTCCCCGATCGCCCAGACGCCTGTGCCCTTCACGAGACAGCATCTTACCCCTAGTACGAATGCCCCCTTTCTTTCTGCAGCCAACTTCCCACCTCTACTACCAGGCAGTAGTGGGAAGGAAAAATCCGCTGTCACTGAGGCATAAGACTCAATTAAATACGAACAGGAAGAAGAGAACCTTGAGGTAATTGGAGAAGACGTGAAAATTCTCACTGAGGAAGAAATGATGCATGAAGACTTACATTCCACTCGAGCAGCACAAGAAGAGAATCAGTCAGACTCACTGCCTCAAACAACTCAGCAACATGCACCTCAACATGTAACCCAGCAGCCTTCATGGGCTCATAAAGTAAGAGAATCTCTACATGATAAAATTCTGACTATTCAACGCTCGTCCATTGACCCGGTAGGTACTCCGGCAGAGGCGCCGAAAATCCCACTCAAGAATTTATCCTCTGCAAGGGCCTATTTTTTGTCCTTGTTCCTCCTCCCTTTGGATCAACTGGTAATTAATCAAGAGGGAAAAAAGACATTGATGAAGGTGTATCCCTCAGACAAACTCCCACAGCGAGATCTGGTTTACACCAAACATGCGTCCAACTAGATTTTTTATGGGGATGGGACATTCAAATCGGTAAACGATAAGATTAAATTCATCTGTAAGAAACTGAAGTCACTGAGGGAGGGGCCGGAAGGGGTTATGGAGTTCTTTCTTATTCAACCTATTACTCCTACGGTACTCACAGTGCTCTGCTTGTTTGACAAAAATAAGGTGAGGATGGATGCATGGAGGAAGCTGATTTGGGATCGCTCTGAGGTAAGAATCTACCCCTGGCTCCCTAAAAACGTGGGCCCAGAGGAATTGAGGGAACAAATGATGAGAGATTATTACTGGGTAGAACTACGGCATATCCCAATTGAGATTCAGGCCGCTTTCATTCACGATTTCGGCCAACAATATCGGATTGTAGATTTTATCAATCCTCTACCTACTTATGTCGCCAAGAGAGACGACTACTTGATGTTGGCCCTTGATCTTCCTAAGGATCAGRTATTTTCACTAGATGATAWAGTTCCGTTCARAATGGGAGGGAAAGTCTTCCACATTCACACGACACATAAGTTTAGGCCGTGGTGTTTCAAATGTAAGGCATATGGGCACCTCCACACTGATTATGCCTGCTCCCATCACCCCCAGCATGCCATTCACCCAGATTTGCGCCTCAAGAGAGATCCGCAGCGACCCAATAGATGGGTGCCAATGGTACCCGGACATGAAGGATGGGTGTATAGGGAAGATCTTAACTCCGCAGGACAGCAGATGGGCTGGGTGTGGGAAGGACGGAGTGATTTTCATAAAACACCTCGTCCCCCCTCTGATTGGCTTCCTCCTAAACAATTGCCTACACACACACATGACCAATCAAATATCCTTAGATCCACTGCAAGAACAATGAATGTAAATGCCAAGAAGAATGGCTTCAAGGATCACTCGGAGTTGGACATGGGAGGAGAGAGAGCAGTTCAACACACGGGGGTAGATGGAAGAAACAAGGGAGGGGAAAGCAACAATTTGCAAAAACAGAAGACCAGCCTTGCCTCGAGCCCTTCATCGTCTGCAGGGCCCTCGCTGGGCCCGAAAGCAAAGGATTATATGCCCAAAAACAATACTGTCTCAGAATGGAGAGTGGTATAGAAGAAAGGAGTGGAGAATAACCATAATACTTTTACCCCTCATCCAACTGGAAATGAGAAAGAGACAAACAGTGAAGGTGAGGAACCTAATTTGGATAAAGAGTCAGGGAAACAAGCCTCGAGAGAAGAAAATGTGTCAATTCCTATGGAAGTTGACCTTTCCAAGGATGCTTTTGGGCCTGTACCAATGGAGATCAAGATTCTCCAGTCTCGAGTACCCCCCCCTGAGTTGGATCCTACTGCAAGCAATATCCCGGTGTTGTCATCGAAATTGAATCCTGTTTTCTGTAAAATCGCCGACTGGATTTTATATAATTTAAAAGAACGACATCCCTTGTTGTCAGCGGATAAGTGGCCTCACATTTTCAATGAATTAATGGTATTGCTGGTTAACGGTGAGAGCTTAACTTCCTTCTTAACAAACGGGTCCTCAAAAGGCTTAGGGTGGGAGGATATTGTGCGAGATTACTCTCGACTATTTCCTCCAGGTTTAAATTAAATATTAGGAATGAGGCCCGATTGCTACCAAGCACACAAAATTGGTTTCTACCTCTGCTCTCTGTTAATGATGAATTGCTGGATGAATCGCTGAAGGTGCAGCCTAGCTGTAATCAACAGCAATCCAAGGAACAGGCAGCAAGTGGTGACTTGCTGGTTACACATCAGAAATATGGAAAAGAACAGGATTCATCACTGGCCAAACTGGTCACAGGTCCTGGTAAACTGTATGAAGAACTCTCAGAAGGTGATGCCTTGGTGGATACACAATCACAACAAAAGATGCCCTTGCCCGTTGTCGGGCTGCTGGCCACACCATGCGATGAGGAAATCCCTGTTTTACTCGATAGAACACTGGACATGGGAGTAAGCATAACGGAGGGCATCGTACTGCTGAAGGACTCAGTCCCCCTCCCTCCCGGCAAAGGAACATCACTTATTTCAGGTGAGGCATCAGAATATCCAAAGCAACCAACATCAAAAATACAGACCGGGATTTTTTCCAAATTTAAGGAAATAATTTCAGAACTAACAGGGGTGAAAAAGTTTTTGCTCATCACTCGCCAAATCCAGCCTGATGCCCCTAGTAAACATAGTCAAGGACTAATTGAATGGGATCCTGGTTCTGTAGAGGGTCAAATATAGCAACGGCCACCTTCCCCAAGTCTAAATCAGGAATCTGTCATAAACGTGGGGGGAGCTGTCACAGATGGGGAGAAACATAATTACGAAAGATGTTCTGAGGATCTCCTTCAGGCTCCTACTTTGGAAGAACAAACTACTACTGAGAGTCCTCTGGTTTTTGAAAAAAGAGAAACCGGAGAATCAAATTCGTTTTTCTCTTCTCAGAGATCCCCCCGGACAACTTCCATTACCGCTACCCCGTCTGATTCATCTGTTTTGGACATAAATAACCAGTTGTGTCTAGCAACAGGACCTGCGTTTCCACACAACAATGATCACACACTTTCATCTGAGCCAGCACACTCAGCACTTTCAACAATTGTTGTTTTTAGTAATTCAAAAAGAGGTACAGGACCGACAGTCCAGGTGGAACAGACATTGCTCATTCGGAATTCAGAACCCTGTGGGATTACAGAGCCAGCTGATCTCTGTGGAAATACAGAGGTAGAGGGCTTTGTACCTGATAAGGATACTCATATACGGACACATCAACGGCTGGGGAAGAATCTAGAATAAAGAGAGCCCCAACCACAGCTAGTTGACCTCACAGAGGACCTTCCGGAGATCCATCAGCAACGCTCCGTTACCACAATTACCTCTCTCCCTCCGCCTCTGCCCCCAGATCCAAGACCCCCGCTCTCCTCTCTTGAATTAGAGCTCTCCTCCAAAGATAGAGACTGAAACATTGTCTGATGAAAGGACAAGGAGTGTTATTCCCTGAAAAGACTGGAATCATTCTGCTACCCGTCAGAAGGAAAGATGAAATTTGGGAAGTGGGTTTAACTGTGCCGCAGGATTCCACATATGGTGAAGTAACGGTGATGGGTTCCACATCCCCCTTTCTTTCTCTTTCCACGAATGCTGATCGTGAAGCGGGGGAGCCGCTGATTAAACAAGAAATCTTCAGACTTATTAAAAAATCCCTCCCTGCAGGGAGCATTGCGACATTATTCATAACAAAAGGGGAGCAACGCCTGACAGAATGGGATGTTTACCTCACGTATGAATCTAGAAAACAGCCTAATCTTAAATGGCTCAACCAATACCTCCTTATGGAACTACAGCTAATGAAAATCAAAGCTGGCAATTTCTGGCCTGAGACAAACGTGGGCACACTGCTCGTACGTCTTCTCAATCAACAAGTCCTGGCCCCAGGGGGGTTGTTGGATGCAGGGCAGTGGCTAAACCTGAGTAACTTTCTTAATAATTTAATATAATTTAATTTAATTTAGAGGTCTTTGATCTTTGATTAGAGGGGTTTGAACGGATTAACTACTGTGTCCTTAATGATGGATAAGCACCGAGTAGTCGACGCCCTATACAATAGGGATAAATTATGGAAATCCTCTAAAAGGCAAGCAGACCTAGACCTTAGATCCTTAAATGTTAATGGTCTGACCTCTGCAGAATTTGAGAAAAAGCAAGCTATTTATGATCAGCTCAAAGGAATAGGAGGAAAGAAGTGGCTAGATGTCATTTGCATTCAGTAAACTCACTTAATGGACACGCCCTCTCATAATCATTATCATAAACAAATCTGCCCCCACACAGCATTTCGGGCACTCGCCCCCCGCCCAGGGAGCGCAGGAGTTGCAATTTGGATCCCACCGGGATCCAAAGTCGACCCGGTTTATTGGGAAGTTGATAAAGAAGAGGGCAGGTGGGCTTATATTCTAGCGATGCTAGAATTAGAGATTGTAGTAATCCTGTGTGTATACGGACCTAATGAGCCTAGTAATCGTCAAAGCTTCTTTGGGTCCTTAATCCCAAAACTTCCTTTGGGTACTCCGGTCATAATAGCTGGAGATTTTAACGCTGCTCCAGATAGGTCATTGGATAGATGGCGTATTCCTGACCCTTGCCCTGACTATGTAGCAGCAGATGAGGCTATGATAGCAAACATGACCCAATCCTTCAACCTCTTTGATTTGTTTAGGAGATTAAACCCCACACTTCGCACATTCTCATGCTTTAGGAAGAGCCACTCAAAAACTGCATCCAAATCAGGGATAGACCTCATCCTCCTCTCTGAGGAACTTGAGGGTGCCGTCCAAATTGCTGGCATCTTCCCTAAAAGTCCTCTACCTGGCTTGGATCATGCCATGTGTACTGTACTCCTATCTTTCTCAAAAAAGCCAGATCAAGGTAGAGGCTATTATAAACTTAACACATTTCTTCTTAATTTAGAAAGATTCAAGACTTATTTGAAGGACGTCTGGGAATATTGGCGCCTTCAGAAGACCCTCATCAACAATAACATAATATGGTTCAACAATGGCCTTCTTTTTCTGGGTCGTAAATGCAATGAATATTCTAAGCTTTTAGCAAATGAATGTCACTCCAATGAATTGAGGTTGTGCCAACGAATTGAAGAATTGCAATCTCAAGAAAATGACCTGAATAATAACGACGATAATGAGTTAATTGCCCAGGAAATCCAAAACCTGGAAGATCGTCTTCTTTCCCTTATGGAATATAAATGGCAAGGTACCAGGATCAGAGGTAAATTGACATGGGCCGCCACTGAAGGTGGAATGGATGCGAGGTTTTTTGTCATGGTCCGAGTGCGTACAGGGAGAACTGTAATTCAAACCCTTGCTTATCCTCAACAACAGAATGACCAATTTGCCACAACTACAGCAGAATGCACCAAAATCGCAAGGGATTTTTTTAAATCTTTTTTTCTATCAGAAACAACAAGCACTCCTACTAATCAATGCATTAAAGATATCGATGAATTCCTAGAACCCCTAACAAAGTCTCTTTTTGACTCTAAAAAAATGAGCTTTTAGAAACTCCGCTAACAAAATAGGAGATATGGACTGCCCTGATGCTTATGGAAGAAGAAAAAAACCCAGGCATTGATGGGTTTCCCAAGGAATTTGGGGAATCCCTTTGGTATTTCATTGCTCAGAATCTAATGAATTTTTATGAGGAGGTATGGTCATCAGGCAATTTAGGTGAAATTGTGGGGCAAGGGATTCTCACGCTATTGTATAAAAAGGGGGATAAATGTAATATTCAAAACCACCAACCCATCACCGTCCTCATAGTTGTCTATAAACTGATCTCTAAAGCTCTCACTATTCGCCTGAATAAGTTTATAGCAGATATAATTCATCCAACCCAGACAGGATTCATCCAAGGGAGGAATATCCAAGACAACATCCTTCTCATAAATGAATTGGTCAAACTTTCTTGCCAATCCAAACATAATGCTGCTTTTATATTTATAGATTTTGAGAAAGCATATGATCATGTGGACTGACTTTTCTTGGACAGATGCCTAATTAAGCTCGATTTTGGACCAAATTTCAGAAGGTGGATTAAAATATTACATGGAAATGCTTCAACAAGGCTCATGATAAATGAAAATGTGACACCTCTTATATCTCTACAAAGATCTGTTAGACAGGGAGACCCTATTACCCCACTTCTTTTTGTAATCATCATGGAAGCATTGACTGCTAATATTCGCCTTCATAAAGATATTAAGCGCATTTAAGTAACCTCCATACCAAAGGACGCAATTTCGGTGTGTTCTCTCTTTGCTGATGATTTATCTCTCATGATTGAGGCCTCTCATGAAAACCTAGAGGTAGTAAAACGGATTATGAACTTATTTTGTAAATTATCGGATATGAGGATCAACTGGGAAAATAAAACCCTAGGATGGTGGATGCACTACCAAGGTGTAAGGCCTCCGGAACAACCAATCATCAAATGGCTTCCTCTGGATTCGCCTGTCAGGATTCTTGGAATTTCACTAACAGGCTATGGTAAACCTGCTTCCAATAGTAAAGGGATTCTGAAATATGCACTTTCAAAATTAGAACTATGAAAGGATAAACACACTTCATTAATTGGCAGAACACTCGCAATTAATAATGTGGTCCTAGCCTCTATTTGGTATAAATTTGCTATCTGGGCCCTTGATAACTTATCCATTAAGATATTGCAGAGACAACTGGTAGCTTACCTATGGCGAGGAAACCATGAATCTAAAAATGTTATCAGCAGAGTAGCCTGGCAATCCCCAATCCAACCAAAATCGAAAGGAGGCCTAGGTACAATTGATCCCTCCACCCAAGTGAAAACTTTTTCTATTCAATGGATAAAGTGTCTTCTATTTAACCCCCAAACACCATGGAGTCATTTGGCTATTGAACAGATTAGGCGCCTTGCTCCTCCCACATCTGAGGAAGTAGACCCCCTTATGTGGCTGGAGAATAGAGCCTGGTCGATCCCTAGGGCATCCCCAGCCGATTTGCAAGACCTGCACTTATCAGATCGACAAGCAGCAAGAACTGACCTGACCTGCACTTATCAGATCGACAAGCAGCAAGAACTGACCTATCAAGAGATTCCTTCTGGACTGATTTGCTTAAAACTTGGAGGAAACTTCCCATTCCAGACAAAACAACCCCGAAAAGGTGGGAAGAAGTATGCCAACAACCATTATTTAATAACTCGCTCATTAGAGACTCTCAAGGATATACCCTAAACTGTATGGACTCTCCCTGGAAAGGATGGATCAAAAGGGGAGTCACGCGCATTAGGGATATCTGGGATAAAGAAAATCGAGACTGGTGCGACATTCATCACCTTAAGGAGAGATTGAAACACTGTCATCACCTAAAGGAAGCCTTAGAATAGATAATTGACATAATTCCTCTGGATTGGGTTAGGATTTTGAAAAAGGGACCTACCCTCATTCTTGATGATTGGGTATCTATCCATGATCAATCAGGAATCATAGGAAAGGTAGATGAACTACGCCCTAATGAGGAGGTACTGATGACCATCTACGATTTGGAGGAAGATGAATTTATAAGATCTTCCCATCATCCTAATAAGAGTCTAATCCAGAAAATCAGACTATTCAGAATTATAGTACTATTGGTCCATGATAAATGGCTTACCTATAAACCAGATACTCCCATCTCTCATCTTCCACTAGATCCGGCTAATTGGTCTTGGTCTTCCAAGGAATACCTCGGACGGTCCCACAAACGAACCCTTCACACGCTGTCAGTCAAATCCACATATAGAATGCTACGCCCAAAGGTGAATTTAAAGGACCGAATAGTAGAAAGTTGAATGAGACACCTAAATGTTAGCAGAGATGATCTTCGCTCAATTAAATGGTTCCAATCCATCAAATCTAAGCCAGCTAAAATAACATATTTTCAATGGCAGATCATGCATCGATGCCTACCTACCAATGATTGGATTATAGACAAAACTTCCCTAGAACAAAGAGGAATAGCCCTTCTGTGGTGTAAATTCTGCAAATCAGCCTTCCCGTCCAAAGTAATTCCAGAAACATTATAACATATATTCTTGGAATGCCCTGGGGCAGTGTGGTTGTGGCGATGGTGGGACAGGATCTGGAACCAGGTAGAAACCTCCTTGACCTGGCCATGGAATTGGAAAGCTCTCCTCCTTGGGGCCTGGAATCCACCAAGCGCTGATGACTTCACAATGAACCTATTCACAATCGGACGAAAAACCCTACTCTGGGCCATTTGGACCCATAGATGCACCTTTGAAATGGAAGGAGCACGTCTTGATGGTCCTGAATTCATGGACTCCATCAAGCAAAAGATTCAACTAGAAATTATTTCGAGATGGGAAACACTCAAAGACGAACTTAAAACCCTGTCATCAGAAAAAGAAATAAACAGCATATCCAAAAGTTCAATCTAAACTAGCTTGGAGGAGAACAAGGTGGTATGATTGGCCAGGTTAAATGGGATGGGACGGGTGAGACAACCCACAAGGGATCTTCACGGAATTATCATTTACTCGTCAATGACTGGAGCATTGTACACCACTCCATCCCTCTCCGTCCTCTTGCTGAATTCCCTGATCCCTTTCCCCCTCTAAGACTAGCGTTAGTCCCTTGCTCATGGTATGCGTTGGAAAGATGAGTGTTAGCACTTCTAACCTCTGCACTCTCCCTTTCTTGTTCTCTGCACTCTCTCTTTCTAGTCCTTCTTCAGAAGTAATACCTGTTCTTTCTGGTTTCATTGGTTTTATTGAGGAAAAAGGTATGTGATTACTGCTAGATGAGTACGAGATATCTGGCGCCCAATTGGGTGAAGAGGCGTGATCCCTCCCCATATCCTTGGGTCTTCTCAACTCAACTCTCTAAATTCTATTCAACTTCTACGAAACAAAGGGACGCTGGACCCGGTTTCCAGCATGAGCACTATCCATTATTTATTATCAAGGGACGCTGAACCCGGTTTCCAGCAGGTGCAACTCCCCACCAATAGACCGGAGTTTTATTAAAAAAAAAAAAAAAAGTCGGCTTAAAGCTAGCCTCTGGACTAGAGTGGAAGGAGGGCACACTTGCTGATGATCTGACCGGGTCCGTAGCTTGTGAAAATAGTACAGGAGCATTACAGGAACTGAGTCGAGTCCTAGATGATTGTTGCACCCTCTTATAGGCTTCCATAAATCCATATATTTCCTCCCTCCTTCCCGAGTTTTCAGTGTGGATTGGGAGTTAACGCAAATACCTGCTAACTCCCCAGCTCCCTAGGGGTGTGCAGGACTCTATATTTGCGGACAAGATATCTGGAAGAATTGCAAGATGAGCACGTGCCTTCAAACTTTCGCTATTCGGACGGGCCTTGGTCTCGACATCGACGGCTTTCTCCCTCCTGTGGTTCCCCTTGTCGGTGCACCTATTGGGAGAAAAAGCCTATGCCAGGATCAAAAGGGACGCGGCGCGGTATCTCTGGAAGTTTGCAGCAGACTCTCAACAGGGCTTTATTTAGAAAGTTGTATGGGAAATGATATCTCTTTCGCGGACACAAGGTGGTCTGGGTATTTTTTACCCAGTCTACCAGAATTTGGCTCTCATATTCAAATGGGTTATTGCTTCGGTCTTTAGTACTCGCTCCAAGCTATGGGACCATTAGGCTAACTGAGTATACGCTGGCTAAAGAGTGGAATTTGTCCAGACCTGCAGATGTATGGCCGTGTTTCATTATCTCGTCCTATACCGCGAGAAGACCTAAATCCAAAATCTGGCGCAATTTACTATATGCCTGGCACAAACCCTTCCCCCTGACTCTTAGAGGTGCTAAATCAATTATTTTTCGAAAATCCATGTATCAGAAGTTTTGAAGGAACCTTCCTATGGGGAGGAGAAGGTGCTTCTCTCGCACGAAGAGGCAGGGGATGAGTTTGGTTGGGATGGCGGTCTGACAGTTGGATCAGGGGATGGCGGAAGTGGAGTGTCTCGTGGTGATCTGCAGGGTTTGGTGACTTCATGCAGTTCCAGGCAACTTCACAAGGCGATGGGAGCTCGGCGTGCAGGAGCTTGTCGAAGTCGTCATCCTAAGTACTCGTCCCACTCCTGGTGGCCAGCGAGAGCCTTAGGATAATTTTGGATCATGGGCTCCCCCAAGGAATGTGCTGGGAGGAGGTTTGTCATAGGATGTTGAGTATTGTGCTTACCAGATTCCAGCCCCCTACCCCACCACAAGATGATGGCACCCCGGATGAGGAGGAGAAAGAAAACAGTCAAGATCTGGTGGGGAAGAAGCAAGGGGAGCCTAATGAGCAGGGGAAAAGGGAGGAGGAAAAGAGTCATCAGAGCCCACAAGAAGAGGAAGGAACCCAGGAAATGGTGGCAAAGGAAGGAAAGAAGGAACAGCAGGACCCGCCCCCCCCCCCCAACCCCCCGGATGACGGGCTGGTAGGCAAGAGACAGAGGTTGAGGCATCTCCTAGAAAATGGACAGTGGCCTCAATCGCTTGGCAAAACTGGGGTTATGGTCGTCCCAGTGCGGAAGAAGGAAGGGAGATGGGAAGTGGGTCTCACAGAACCGCCTAACTCGCAATACAGAGAGGTCACCCTGCAGGGATGGGTCCCTGAAGCCCCGCTATGGTCCGCAACAGGGGAAGAAGTCTTTCAGGCAGAAATGAGGGAATTTTTGCGCAGAACTTCTCAATCAGGGGCAAGGGCGACAAGAAGAGTTACCTACGACCAATATGCGTTGGCAGACACATACCTATACGTGTTGTTTGAGCCTGGTAAAGAGGCGGGTCTGAGGTGGTTCTCACAGAACGCGTTGTTCGATCTTCAAATTATGAAAATTAAAAGCAGCAAGACCTGGTCTGAGGACGAGGTCAGGGCCGCGCTTCTTAGGATTTTGAAAGAGGGTTACCTGCAAGCAGCAGGAGCAAAGGAAGGTGATTGGGATTTGGTGGAGTGGGAAGCATTATAAAGAACATGAGAGAACAACAGAAAATGGACCTGACAAGAATTATATATGGTAAAGATAAGGAAAAGGCTAAAAGGGAGGTTGACCTGGATCTAAGATCCCTGAATGTGAACGGCCTAGCCTCCGCTTCCCCCCAGAAAAAGCAAGCTATGGGAGCAGTTGAGAGGGGTGGAGGGGAAGGAATGGCCAGATGTAATTTGCATTCAGGAGACACACCTTATGGACACGGTGGAACACCACCATGCGCATAAGGAAGTGTGGCCCCATCGTGCCTTCCGGGCGCATGCCCCACGGCCTCGTAGTGCAGGGGTGGCTATATGGGTCCCTCCCAACTCAAGGCTAGAACCGATACATTGGGAAATGGACCAAGAGGAGGGGAGGTGGGTATCCATGTTGGGGATGTTGGAGATGGAGGTGGTGAGGATTCTCTGCGTATATGGGCCCAATGAGGTAGGAGCCAGAAAGATTTTCTTTGAAAATATCAAGAATAGGATCCCGGAAGGGATCCCGGTCATTGTGGTGGGAGACTTCAATGAGGCTCCCGACCGCTGGCTGGATAGATGGAGGCTCCCCTCCCCATGCCCCGCCTACGCGGAGACAGATGAGCAACTTATCGTTGACTTCAGTGGGTCACTGGGCCTTTATGATCCCTTCTGCAGACTATTCCCGAATAGGCGTACCTTTTCTTGTTTTAGAAAAAACGGACCGGATAGAGTATCAAGATCTAGGATCGATCTGATACTCATACCACAAGACTTAGAAGGAGCGCTGCAGGTAGCGGAAGTGTTTCCACAAAGCGTGTACCCAGGGTTGGACCACGCGATGTGCGTTGTCATCCTTTCCTTTAGAAAACGCCCAGACCAGGGGCCAGACTTTTTCAAACTTAATGCTTCCTTATTAACAAGAAAGGAGTTCCAAAACTTTATTCATGATGTATGGCAGTACTGGAAGTCACATAGAGAAACACTTCAAAATGACATTCTGTGGTTCAACAATGGACTGGCCTTTATTGCCAGAAAATCCGGCGAATTTTCCAGGAAGATTGCGGCCCAAAGACATGCAGAGGAAATGGAACTCCAATACCAACTCCAACAACTGAAACAACAACATGAACAACAAGAACACGAACAAGAAGAGCAAAATGAAGAAAATGAAGAAACAGAAAGGGAGCTCTTAACCGCCATAGGAACGACGGAGGCCCGCTTACAAGCACACATGGATCATCGATGGCAAGGGGTGCGTATCAGACGGAAACTGCGTAGGTATAAGATGGAAGGAACAATGGATTCAGCCTTCTTTGCGATGTCCAAGATCAGGACCGGAAGAACCACCATCGAAGCGCTGTTGGACCTATCACAGCCGCAGGACCCCGTGGCTACATCAACACCCCAATGCATCCAGATAGCAAGAAATGTTTTTCAAGATTTGTTCAAGTCGTGAACTAAGGATAAACCACAGGAGCAAAAAATTGCTGAAATAGAAAAGTTTTTATCACCCGTACAGAAAACTCTCTCACAACAACAAAAGGAATTCCTGGAGAAACCCCTGACCAAGGAAGAGGTATGGTCGGCACTGATGCTGATGAAGGAGGAGAAAATCCCAGGAATAGATGGGTTCCCCAAAGAATTTTGGGAGACTATGTGGAACACCCTGTCACAAGATTTAATGAAATACTACCAGGCAGTGTGGGACACGAGTCACATGGGGGAGATGGTGGGACACGAGATACTAACATTGTTACACAAGAAAATGGATAAAATGAACATAAGGAACTACCGACCAATTACCTTGTTAACGGTAGTTTATAAAATGGTGGCAAAAGCCCTGGCGAACCGCCTGGTTGAGGTGATGGAGGGCATCATTCACCCAGCATAGACCGGTTTTATCAAGGGACATAAAATCCAAGATAACATCCTGCTAATTAATGAAGTAATTAAACTGTCAAGACAGTCCAAGCATAATGCAACTGTCATCTTTGTGGACTTTGAAAAAGCGTATGATCACGTCGACTGGTTTTTCCTTGATAAATGCTTAGAGAAAATGAATTTCGGCCCAACCTTTAGAAGATGGATTGGGATCCTCTATCAAAATGCCACGACGACAATCTAGGTGAATGGCAGACTGGCCCCTGCCATTCGCCTGGAACGGTCAGTTCGTCAAGGGGACCCCATCGCCCCCTTTCTTTTTGTCATCATTATGGAGGCCCTGACAGCAAACCTGAGAGCCCACAAGAACCTCCGGAAAATACAGATTTCCTCCATCCCGGAGGAAGCAATCCCGGTCTGCTCGCTCTTTGCAGACGATCTCACCATAATGGCAGATGCAACACAAAAAAACATGCGAGAAATCCAAACGCTAATGGACCGCTTTTGTCTTCTATCAGACATGACCGTCAATTGGGGCAATAAGACACAAGGATGGTGGGTACACTACCAAGGGGGGGGACCGCCAGAAAATCCTAGGGTCAGATGGTTGCCTATAGAGGCCCCGATTAGAGTTTTGGGGCTTCAAATGATAGCAGAGGGGAGACCACCCTTGAATGATGAGTGGCTTACTAAACCGGTACTAGAAAAATTGAATCAGTGGAAAGACAAACAAACTTCCTTAATAGGCCGCTCCTTAGTGATTAATAATGTGGTTTTGGCAGCCCTCTGGTACAAAACGGCGATCTGGACCCTCAGTAAATCGGCAGCCGCCTCTCTCCAGAGACAGGTGGCTGTTTTTTTATGGAGAGGCAACCACGAGTGCTCGAGAGTCATTAGCAGAGTAGCCTGGAGGTCAGTTATACAACCCAAAGATAGAGGGGGATTAGGGATCATTGATCCAGCGACCCAGATAATGACCTTAGCTCTCCAATGGGTAAAAGGCTTATTGTTCTCTACACAGGCGCCATGGATACCCCTTGCACTACAGCAAATCGCCCGGTTGGCACCGTTAGCTCCCGCCAGGGTGGAAGCTGAGACATGGTTGGAGGACAGATTCTGGACCATTCCCAGGAAACCGACAAAGATAAGCAATAAAGAAGAAACAGGCAGACAAGCAACAAAGCAGGACCTAAAAAATGACCCTCTTTGGCCCACAATTTTAAGAACATGGCGTAAACTGCCTTTGCCAGACAAGATCCCGCCTAAACGCTGGGAGGAAGTGGCCCGACAACCCCTGTTTGGAAACCGATGGATAACGGATCAGTCTAGCAGAGTTCTCCACAGCAGCGAGGCCCCCTGGAAAGGTTGGGTCAAGAATGGGATCCTGAGAGTTAAAGATATATGGGATCAAGACATCAAAGACTGGTTGCCGGTAGCCTGTCTGAGGGAGAAGCTAAGGTACTGCCACAAGGCTGGAGAGGCTTTGGATACTGTGGTCTTCGCTATCCCCCTAGACTGGGTCCGGATTCTACGAAGAGGACCATTGCTGGAGGAAGGGGATTGGGTGGGTTTTAGGGAGGCAGAAGGGGTAATTGGGAACGTTGTATATACCCGATCTGCGCGAGGGGTGTGGGAACAGGAAGTGGGGGCCAACCTCTTCACAATAAAGGAAGATAACAGTTTGGAACGGGTACGACCGAAAGTCACAGAATGGTTCCCAGAGCCAGAGGTATTCCAGATCAGGGTTCTTAAGGAAAAAGAAGGGTGGAAGGCTTACAAACCAAACAAACCAATTCAGGATCTCCCCCTGGACCCAAATGAGTGGGTATGGACAATACAATATGGAAGAGGAAGATCTGGGGTAAGGCGGCTGCACACCCTTTCGGTTAAAACTACATACAGGATGCTGAGACCAAGTGTTAACCTGAAGGATGTGGTGGAGGTGCGCTGGATGAAACATCTGAACATAGGGAGAGATACCTTGAGGACGGTTAAATGGTTTAAGGCCAATAAGGCTATGCCTGCTAAACTCGCCTCTCTTCAATGGCAGGTGGACCATAGGTGTCTGCCAACAAACGACTGGTTAATAGACAGAACACAACTGGAACAAAAAGGATTGGCACTCCCCTGGTGCATGCTGTGTATAGAATCCTTCCCATCTACGAAATGGTTTGAGACCACTGAACATATATTCTTACAATGTCCGGCAGCAAAATGGCTGTGGAGATGGTGGGACCGTCTCTGAACACGAATGGGCACCTCATAGCCCTGGCCATGGGATTGGCGAGCATTCCTCTATGAAGCATGGACCCCAGCAGAGACTACCACCTTTGAAGAGAACATGTTTAAAGTGGGACGCCGAGCCATTCTCTGGGCCATCTAGTGGTGCCGGTGCACATTGGAAATGGAAGGAGTGCGACGTGATGGCACGGAGTTTATCAACTCAATAAAGGAGCGATCCAGGAAGACATTACCATTCAATGGGAAAAAAATACGCAGAAGATAGCATTCTTGCACTCAAGACAGGAAATCAAACAAACTATTGAAGGATTCAGCAAGGACTGGCTGAGTGGGGAAGAAGGGGGATGGATTGCAAAGGTAGACTCGGAGTGGAGTGGAAGGGAGAAGGGGGGGGACGAGATAGGAGACGAGGAAAATGACTACCATTTGAGCTTCAGAGATTGGACGACGATCGAACCTGCATTCCCAATCAGGCCCCTTGGAGACTTTGCTGATTTTYTCCCCCCCTCACCGCAGGCTGTAGTAGGCATGGATTGGTATGGGGGGGGGGGAGGGTGAAATGTTCAGATAGGGACTGGGATTGGTAGGAGAGTGGTGGAGCTAGGACACAACAGTAGGATCTGGCACCCGGGTCGGGATGAAGAGGCTCCCCTCTCTACATCTAGATGTGTATAAGAGACAGGTAGTAGGCATGGATTGGGGGGGGGGGGGGGGGGTGAAACGTTCAGATAGGGACTGGGATTGGTAGGAGAGTGGTGGAGCTAGGACACAACAGTAGGATCTGGCACCCGGGTCGGGATGAAGAGGCTCCCCTCTCTCTCATCTTCCCTTATCTTCCCTTTTCTTCCCACAACCCATACAACCCGAACTGTTTTCAAATTGCATACACTGTTTTCATGGAGAAAAAAAAAAAAAAAAGCATACAGTGACAATGGGGAGCTGCTGACCAAGGCTGGGATAAAAGATAGATAAAGGGTGCTCCAAGATGGGTTGGGTGTTTGAGCAGCTCCAAGGGTCAATGGAGCCCCGGAACAGCGACAAAAACTAATACAGTCCCAGGGAACAACAATCAGCAATATTTTTGTGTGACAAGATTTATCAATGGGACGCTAGACCCAGTTTCCAGCAGGTGTCGCTCCCCACCAATGGATGGAGCAGCCCAACAGTCAATCCCTCAATTCTGGCAGTTCTCGTACCACTGTTGGGATCGAGGGATGGCACAAAGGTTTTTCTTTATAAAAAAAAAAAAAAACAGTACTTGGGAAGTGACAGTTCAGATTGGGTGGGGGGAGGGAGGAACTAGCGAGTTACAGTAGGATCTGGCGCCGGTTCCATGGTGAAGAGGTCCCCCCTTCCCCTACCTCCTGCTCAGTCAATCCCCTGGATGCCAGGGTAATCAATGCTGGCAGGACTCTCCCACAATGGTTCTTTTTCTGACATACTGCTGTATATGGGACGCTGGCCCCGTTTCCCAACAGGTGATGCTCCCCACCAATAGATGGAGCCTCCCCCCAGGTGTTAGTGGTGTCTGCTCTTATCAACACCACTAGCACTGGTGGGGGCGTGTTGTTTAAAAAAAAAAAAAAAAAAAAAAAAGTACTGCTCTTAATTCTCATAGTGTCTCAGGGCTTCGAGTTTAATAGTGTTTTCTGATTTCTTTATTCCATGATAGTTGGCTTGACTTTGTATTACCTGTTTGTCTTTTCTATATTGTAATCCTTGATGTTCATCAAAATGATGACGATCTAATTCAGTGCTTTCTGATTTGGTGTTTCCATCTGATAACATGGTTTTTTGAAAATAAATTTTTAAACTAATACGTATCAAACGTCTTTGCTAAACGATTCTCAAACCGTGGTTTGAAAATCTAATTCGAAATTCCTTTGTGAATATCTAAACCTAAAATTCATATAATTTTTCTTGTTTTATATGTGTAATCTCTAGTTTCATAACCGTCTCCCTATTTTGAAAACTGAAGTGCTTTGTACTCGGATTTTCTTAGTTGGTGAAAACTTTTATTTTTTTTTTTTTTTTTTTTTTTTTTTTTTTTTTTT
>BFEA01000077.1:2628585-2638974 GCA_003427395.1 Chara braunii | reverse complement strand
CTCTCTCTCTCTCTCTCTTCACACCATCCTGATGCAGGCAGTCCGTCGTCGAGCACCCACATAGAGTTGTCACCCTGCTTAGTCTGAACATGCAAGCCAAGTTTGCCCGTGTCCCACAATCCGTCGCGGCCACACGTCAACCCCGCATATCCAGCACCAGCTCGTCGGATTGCCCAACTTTGTACTCACCTTCCGACTCTTGCTCGTTAGCCGATCCTCTCAACCACGCTAACTCCAAAAATTCATAGAGAGCGAGTTAATCGCGCTTGCAAAATTTATAGTATAAGTGTTTGTGCGAGATATCCGGGATTGTGCCTGAGTGGGAAGGAAGAAGGAGGAAGGAAGTGCCTACGACTACATGGCCAGGCCGTGGCGTGGGGGACCTAGACACACTCCACACATCGATCCGGTCATGCAATCGTTCGAACCAATAGGACAGGGGAAAAATTATGCGCGCACAGGGGTGCAACGAAGATATCAAGAAAGAGAGGATTACAGTTACATTCACGCCCGCCAAGAAGAGAATTACAGCTACACGTAAGATTAATGCGAAGAAAAGTCAGAGCTCAGATCCTGGCGCGGCAAAGCGTGTGCAAGCAAGAAACGTCGTGCGGTTGCTGGTAAAAATTGCAATGCACCCAAATTCCTAGCCTAAATCCTAATTGCAAAAAGAAATTATGAGAGCCCGTGTAGGCTTGACATCATTTGAAAATTGAAAAAGATCTTCCCTCGCGACGATCTCACCAAAATTCCCCTTTCCCATAGCAGAACAAGAAAGAAGTTATGGCAACAATTATCCGTCGCGCTCTCTAAGGCGTGATCAACTACCAGTCGCCGTGGGACCATATCAGCCTCAATTCCGAAAAGGCATGGGCATCCATGCAATTTGACCGGCCCCTCTCGATCAACCCCTGAAGTAGCCTTGCGCAGAAAGTCGTGCGGTTGCAGAAAACAATTTGTCACACGGCCTCCTTCTAGTTTCTTCTTTTGGCCAGAATCCTAGAGCAAACGTCCCCCGAAATGATCGCTAGTCCGGTGTCCACCCATTCCGCTGTCGAGCCGAAGTAATTTTTGGCACCTTCCCACCTGTGCAGGTAACGACCCACTTTGATATCCTAGGCTCCTCTAGCACCTGCCTATTGAGCCTAAAGAAAACTTTCCCTTTGTCTATTCCCAATCGCAGTCTAATATTTGCACCACCGGCTTCTGGTCCGAGGTGAGGTTGCATACACAGCGGACTGCAGTGACATCTTCCAAGATCTGGTGGTCAACAAAAAGTAATCTAATTGTCTTTGCGTCATCAGTTGTCTGAGTCTGTCCCTCTGCATTTGAGAGAACCACGTGTGCCCGGGATCCTCCTGGTTAAGTATCCGAAATGGGTTCAACACATTCAATTTCGTTATCAAGTCAAGAAGACATTGTACATTTATTTTCTCTGTTGCCCCGGAGTTTGGCTGCAGAGCTTCATCTAGGGACCGGTTTCAGTCACCCGCTATTATCAACTTCTTGACCTTTGGAATGTGGTGAATCAGATTCTTGAAGAAGGTTGCCTGTTCCGCTGAGTTTGTGGGTGCATAGACAGTCGTAATCCCCCAATCTCCCTTTCTCACTTCTAACCTCATGCACTACTACTCAAACTTGTAAGTCTCTATGCAGTAGAATACACACTCCTCCCTTCGATCCCTGTGCGGGGGCCCAAACTTGGGGACCCTCCCACCACATGTCCAGATCTCTGATCTTCGCCTCGTTCAACTTGGTTTTTTGAAGCATCAAACAGCGCAATTCGTACTTCCAACTCTTTAACCCTTTCTTCTTCGATCTACCCCCTGTGTCTCCAAGGCCACTTATGTTCCATGATGCCATACACATCTTATTTATTGGTAGCATTTTCCCCCTCTGCTTGTTCTTGGATGCGGGATGTGGCCATATACTTCCTCTTTAAGAGTTCATTTGCGATGAGGAACATCATTCCTCCGTGAGCCTTGTCGCCATGAAGGGGCATTGAAATGTTTTGTCCTCAGGTAGTTTCTCGTTTATGTTCAGCAGCACGAGTGTAGAGACTTGTGGAATGACTTTAATCCATTCCAACTCCTGCATGTTACGCTCCAGAATGATGTTTGTATTAAACCAGCAGATTCTTGTTTGCGTAAGTGAATCTGCCACATGGGGAGGGACTCAAGCATCCAGGATGGGGAAGTATAGTTTGATGTATCCTTGTTCTGTTTCCACTGTCACACTCTCCATGGAAGATCTTGGGATCAACTTGACAAGCACATTCATGTCGTACAGCTTCCGAGTGGAGTGCAATATTAAGTTTGGAGTTGGACAGCGGTCCACTGGCTCCGAAGGGATTACTCCTGCCCCATCTGCATCAGTAAGCTCCATCAAGAAAATTCCTTCCGGCAACATTACACAAAGCAATGGTACCAGGCGTCTTTAGGCATACTCCAATTGACTTCTTCTCATTGTGTCTGCCCTTTTGCTTTTGTCCATCCAAGGTCTGCTCCCATCCGTGCCTTTTTCCTTTCGTTCTGTCCCAACTACTACCGAGCTGCCGCATGAAGATTTTTCCCTGGGATGTTCTTTGATCTCCTTCCCAATCGTTGCCCCACCTTACTCTTGATCTGGATGAGATCTCGACATGTCACCTATGTTTCCTTCATCTTCTTCGGATACCTTGTTTAGTCTGGCCTGCTCTCGATCCTCTTCTTCATCTCTACCCTGATGACTCCTCTTGACAGTGCTCCTCTTCCTTTCCTTCAAGATAGTGTCTGTTCTTTCCTCTGCGTTCCTCTGTTTTTTCCTTTCTTTTTTTTTCGCCTTGACTCTACTGAAGTTACCCCTTTTATTTTTCTTCCTTCTCTTTGTTTGCCTTGACTCATACTGTACCGCCTCACCTTTACGTATGTTGTATTGTTTCGACTTCACCCTATATCATCCTGCTCCATCTCAACTTGTCATTCTTCACTTCGTAATCCGTCGTGGTAGTGGTGGTTGAGACCAACCATTGTCTTTATTTTTATCGTTTCACACTTGCCCCTGCCATGGGCAATGCGAATTTGTGCATTTCCTGCACAATGTTTCATTTTCCAGACCCTGTGGCGACGCCTAAGTGGGTTTGGTGGCCTAATGAGGTTTGGTGAGTGGTGCGGCGAGGCCCTAACACGGGGCAACGTGGTGAGTCCTAATCCATCAATCAAATGCATCCCATGTAGACCGTCGGGGTTCAACCTCCATGAAAGAAGCATAACCGGTACACTATCTGGTGAAACAGTGTACCAGTCATGCTTCTTTCATGGAGAGGTGCATACCGAACATGACAAACTAAGGGCACGGGACCAGTTCTCTAAATCACTATATAAAGAAGAAGTAAAAAAAACAAAATCACTCCGCCCTCTTGCTGGAGACATCGCCCTGGGCCGGTAGCAAAATAGCTAGAAAAATAGCCCAGGGCCGGTAACAAAATCGCACTGGGTACCACATGCGACACAGACCTGGTACCATGGCCTGGTACCGCGAGCGGTACAGGCCCTGGCCCCGCGGTGATTTTTTTTTTTGTTTTTCGGTTACACTCAGTGGGACCAAGCCGCGACCACCACCCATCTAAAACACAATGGCGGCACGAACTTTGGCTCACACCGCACGGGGAATTTTTGGCCGGTACATCGCGCGGGGAATTTTTGGTCGTTACACCACGCGGGGAATTTTTGGTCGGTATACCGCGCGGGGAATTTTTGGCCGGTACTCCGTGCGGGAAATTTTTGGCCGGTACACCGCGTAGGTCCCCCTTGCCTATACCGCACAGGCAATTTTTGGTCGGTAGCTTCCTCAACTTTGGGAGGCGGCTCCAGAAAGAAACCCTGCCCCTACTTGGGCGTGTGTGAGTGTAAGAGGGGCTTGACCCTCGACTCCCTACTACGCTGGACTCGTGACTGAACACTCGGACCATCTACTACCCTTTGCTGGACTTGGACATGTATGTGTGTGTGTGGGGAGGGGGGGGAAGGGGGGAGAGAGAGAGAGACACAGACATAGAGAGGGCTAGTAGAGAAAGGGCTCTCTACTGGCTACTTGGGCTCTTGACTCGCTAAGCTACAAGAACACACGCTCATCACACACTCGTCGCACGCACACACACACATACACGCACTAAGCACATTCGCACACACGTACATTTCGAGCGCAGTTCGTGCGGATTTGTGGAGCGCGGTTCGTGCGGATTTGTGGTAACGAAGCTTTTGGTGGAGATCGTGAAGGTTAAAGACGTTGAGGATTGGGCTGTGCATTATGTGGAGTCTTAAAGACGACGGGGTCACCATGAAAGAATGTGAAATAACCTGTATGTGTGTGCATGTGCTCAATTTTTCTTCCTTTTCAGTTCATTTTCTGCTTTTTTATTTTTATGTTATGTCGTTTCTTCCATTGATGCCACATCATTTGTGTCGGTGCACGCACACACACACACACACACACACACACACACACACACACACACACACACACACACACACACACACACACACACACACACAGTTTTCGGAGGGTGAGACCTATACTGGACACGTGGATTGTATCATATCTTTTCTTTTAATTTTAGTAATAGTTTAGCTGTTTGTCTACACAGACACACACACACACACACACATACACACACACACACACACACACACACAGGTCATTTGAGGTGGCTCACTTTTATCCTCGCTTTTATCGTTAAATCCATAGAAAGAGAAAACAATGTGTGAAGAGAAGAATTGTGTTTTTTCTTTTTTGCCCCGCCCAAATACACTTGCACCGTCGCTTTTGGGGGGCGCCAATTCAGTTACTCTTCACCGGCAAGCAAATGTCGAGTATGACGGACGAAAAAAATAAACGTTAAATAGACGAGAAGAGAAGAACAGAGCCATACCCGTCCAGCCCGAGCCATCTGATAGCGGGGAGGTTGCGCCTCAACACACAAAGCCCCCCCTACTAATTGCGTATTTTTTTATATTTAAAAATCTTATGTGCCAAGGGAGAGATGTACTCACAAGGTATAACGGATGTGAAAGTATTTTTGACTGAACATGGCAGGTGCTAGCAAGCTGCAGTCAGGCTACCACACCTCTCATGCTCTCTGCTTTGTTTGCAAAATTTCCGTTTTCTTTGCACGTTCCGCCCGCAACAGGTAAGCTAGTGTATCTGACTGTAATCACAGGTAGACCTGGATGCATCCGATTGCAAAACTGAAAAATGTCCTACCATCTTCCCCCTAACACAATGCTCCATAAAAATGAACGTATACAAGGCATGTTTCGGGTCCGATGCAGTCGAAGTGAGGGTGAGCTGTGTTCGCAGGAAGACGGTAGTATGCCCTCAACTCTCTAAGCAGGTGCATCAGCGCTTCTTGTGAATCATCATGTGCAGGAAAGACACGGGACACGAATCTGTGCAGCACAACCTGCGCGGTTCTTGTGACAACTATAGAGGGGGCAGGACAGGGCAGAGCGGGGCGGGGAGCTACTAGTAGTTGCCAAAGACTGGTAGCTTCCCCCCCCGCTCTGCCCCGTTCCGCCCCCTCCGCGTCCCTCCCCGTCCCACGCCGCTTCATCCCGCCCTGTCTCGCTCCGTCCCGCTCCGTCCCGCCCCGTACTGCCTCGTCCCACCCTGTCCTGCCCAGATCAGATACGGCGCACCTGCTACTCCTCACTAAGCAGGCTACAACGACCCTAACTTTTTCCGTTGGCGATGCGATGTGCGACCGTGCGACAAGGTGTGAGCGGAAGCGGCAATGAAGTGGTAGTCCGTGTGACAAGGAAAGAGGTTAGCGTCTTTCACTCCTCAGACCACTAGGACGCTCTCTTTCACGATTTCATCATCGTTTTTTTTTTTTTTTTGGGGGGGGGGGGGGGGGGGGGAAYTTYTYWTCMCSMYTTTKYTGCTGYTTTTTTTTTTTATAAAGATTTCATCACTCCTATGATATTTGTGTACATCGTAAAATATCCAGTGCGCGGTATAATAGTTAGGGGGTTGTGGACTCGTCGAGAGTGTCGGGCTGAGGTCGCACTTTCTTGGATTCTTTGCTCTGCACAACAGTAAATTGATTACCAATTCGGAAAAAAAAAAAGGTTGGTTACAAGGATCAACGAACTGAAACACGCCATCTGCGTAAATGGGACATTGGCCCCGAAAAGTTCAGGAGCTTGTCCAAAATTTTTCCTTCTTTTTTCAACAACTAGGGAAAAATACCAGATTTTCTTCCACATTGCAAGAGCTTGTCCAAAAAAATTCACTTTTTTTTTGAAGTAGTATTTCAATAAATAAATAGCAATAGCAAGATGGTGATGAGTTTGTCTGTAGCAAGAAGTTGGGGAGGGGAAAAAAAAAAGAAAAACAAGACGGGGAGGGATGAGCAGTAGGAGGAAGAAGAAGAGAGCGATGAGGAGGGAAAATGAGGAAGAGGAGGGAGGAGGAGATAGGTGAGGAGGGAGTAAAAGGAGGTATGCGGAGGGAGGGAGAGAAAGATGAAAATAGAAGCGGATGACGAAGCCAGGGGGAAAAAAAAAGGACGGGGTCAGTGAAAAAAAAAAAAGGAAACGGACTCGCCCTAACCTCCTCCGTTTCTTTTCTCCGTGCCCCTGAAAACTGAGGACCATTGTAATCATCTCTCGCTCGTTTCTTCTCATCATTGTCATTCCCCCTGCACTCGTGGTCACGACCGCCCTTCTCCTCCTCCTCATTGACACGTTCGCAATCGTCGATTGCTCTTTCTTTTTCTCCATATTTTCATCGCCCCTCACGTCGCCGCCCACATCATCACCACATCATCATCATCGCCCACGTCATCGCCCACGTACTCGTCCTCGTCCACGTCATCGTCCATGGCCTTGGTTCCACTGCACTAACATTGCACCATACTACATCATATGGGCCATCCATCTTAGTCATCAAAGGCCATAAGATGTTAGTACTGCTTGTTTTTAGTGCAGTGGAACGATTCCCCACGTCATCGCCCACGTAAGTGTTCTCGTCCATGAACAAGTCCACATCCACGTCCACATCCACGTCCACATCATCATCACGTCCACATCGTCCATGTCATCCTCCTTGGTCATTTTCCACGTCATCGTCTACGTCGGCGCCCACATCATCCACGTCGTCCATGTCATCCACATCATCCACTTCGTCCACGTCATCGTCCACGTCATCCGTTGCGTACGTGCTCTCGTCCACAAACCAAGTCCACGTCATAATCATCGTCAACGTCATCCTCTTGGTAATCGTCCACGTCATTGTCCCATCATCGTTCACTTTATCGTCCACGTCATCATCCTAGTAATCTAGGGCCGCGCATCTCTCTTCGTGCCGTTGTTGACGTTGTCATCCTCTGTTTCACACTGGGGTTCATGTTATAGAATAGGGACTATATATGTATATATGTATGATGTATATGTGTGTGAATATACATGTATACGTGTATTTATATATATATTTATACATGTATATCATCAAACAGAGCTGCCCGGTAAACTGTAGGCAGAGAGGATAAGAGGACAACATATACTATATCTGTATGTCTATGTACGTGACCGACCTTCTACGTAAGAGGTGATGAACAAGCGGAGCTTTCCAACCTTCTTTCCTTTTTCAGTTTTGTTTTTTTTCGTCTTTGCGCTCCGATACACTGTGTGACGATATATACGGTGTGACGATATGTATGTACATTGTTCGACTGGGCCCAGGTACTTGAGAAATATTTTATTCTGTTAATCTAAATGCAGCAGGATTTGAACTTGAGTCTGTATTTCAACATTTCGCCTCAACCGGACAATTTCAATATATGGCTATACCAACGTGCCTTTCTCAGTTGGTATACCAACTGTTCATCTAATATATGGGTATACCAACTGAGCTAGGTGCGTTGGTTGTATATTATTTTATGAAAAATTTATGAATACCAGAATATAAGATATGTATTGCAAATATATAGTGGTTAAATCTTTTTATTTTTGTTTTTGCCCAACAAATAGCAAGTCTACATCTACGTCTACATCTACATTTACAATACTACAAGAACCGCTGACGTCATACCGCACGGTCCAGGTTGCGGGCCGGTCACCACCCGCGGACGACCTAGATCGCAGGCCGGTCATAAACTTTTCTCATCGGCCTGCGATCTGGGCCGTCCGCAGGTGGTGACCGACCCACAATCTGGGCCGTCTGAAGGTGGTGACTGACCCACAATCTGGGCCGTGCAGTACCGGTTCTGCCCGCCCAAACGACCCTTCCACTTTTTCTTTTTTCTTTTCGTTTTTCGGTTGTTTTTCGTCGTTTTTTTGTGGAAGGGTTTTTGGGGGTGGCTGGTACTTGACGCGCCTATGGCCACTCCACGTCTACTCCCGCGCCTACGATCCTGCTTTCGCCTACTCACTACGCCCAGGGCCTACTCCCACCCGCTCCCCGTGCTTAGGTGTGGACCCCACTGGGCGGTGGCCTGGAAAAGTTTGGGTGCCGGGGTGTTTTCCAGAGCCCACTGGGGCTGGAAACCGGTGTGGAAAGCCGGCCCCGAAAGGAATTCCAGACCCTACTGTGCTTGGAAAGAGGTTGAGGAAATGGTGACGGGGCGTTTCTACATGGTCCGCAATCTGGAAATTC
This sequence comes from Chara braunii, assembly GCA_003427395.1. NCBI lineage: Eukaryota > Viridiplantae > Streptophyta > Charophyceae > Charales > Characeae > Chara > Chara braunii. The sequence goes on along the minus strand of BFEA01000077.1, from coordinate 2,630,340 downwards.
GACGCCGACCGATTTCCATACCCTTTCCAAGGAGGTGGCTAGTTGCGCAGGGGGGGGGGCATGTCCATCAGTTTCCAGACGCGGGCTTCACGGTGTGGACCATGCACCCTCGCCGTGGACCATTTTGTGTACCCGGAGGCCGTGGCGGACATTCGTATTTTCCCATGGTGTCGCACGGTATTCCCAAGGGCCCGCCGCGTTACGCCTGTTCACCCACTGGGTCAGCAGGAGAACCAACATGAACATGAGGTCCTCCCACTCCTCCTCCGAAGCGGCCATGCCCAATGGATCCATGGCGATTCCGTTACCGTGACGGTGACGTCGTCAACCCCTGTACACCGCCTGTTCTGGCCCTGTTGACCGCACAACCTTCACGAACCCATGCGACTCACCAAACCGTCCTCCTTTGTCCCCGGCGATGGCTCCCCGTCAGTGCTCCTGTGCTCAGTGCACTCCGGCTACCAATGGTTAGGACGGCACCTCCCACCAACGGCAAGGAGGGACATCCACCCACGTCCCCAACGGTAATTTCCCGTTGCCTGAGCGGACCTGCTTGGGCCACACAGCAACGCACGACACTTGTGCGGAACCCGCCACACCGGGTCACGCACGGCCACACACGGACTTGTCCTGGAGCAGTGCGGTACAAGGCCATGGTCCACAGCACCCACCCGACTTGCCTTTTCGAGAAACACCCTTCCGCGGTTTCCTATTGGGGTATGCCATGCCTTTTCCAGTGCGGAAACTATCCGTCTGCTGTGGGGTCCCTTCAAAATGCGTCAAGTTTTTTCCAACCAATGTCTGCCGTTTTTTTGTGGCCAACACCAGTTTACAGCCGCCGGCCAGCGGGGTCCTTCTGTTTGTCCCGCCTGTATTCACTCTCTCTCTCTCTCTCTCTGTGTCTCCCTCTCTCTCTCTCCGTGTCTCTCTCTCTGTCCCCCCCCTCCCCGCGGGGGCCTTCCGCTTTGGTGTTCCGTAGCATGTCGTCCGTGCTTCGGTGCTTTGTAGCACGTGCTTGGTGCTTCCGTGAAGCATTGTGGATTCTGTGCCTCATGTTCCGCCCCTCGTCCATTGTGGATTCTGTGCTTCATGCTTCGTGGTTCGTCCTTGCCACTACGTGGATTCGGTGTTTGGTGCATCGTGGGTTCGTGGTGGATTCGGTGCTGTGAGTCGGTGCTCTCGTCAATCGGTGCTGCGTGGATCTGATTCGGTGGTTCGCGGGTGGATCGTGAGCTCCTGCTAAGTGCTCCGACGTGAGCTTCGATGTGGATACCTGCTAGAGTGAGTGTTTCTACTTCACCTCGCCTCGAACCCACAAGGGGGTCAGGCTATTGAGAGAGAGAGAGAGAGAGAGAGAGAGAGAGAGAGAGAGAGAGAGAGAGAGAGAGAGAGAGAGGCATCATCACCATCCCTCCTCCCTCGGCCCGTCCTCCATTCCTGTCTCGACCCTCTCTCCTCCCTCCCTCACCCCTGCGCCATGGGCCCTCCCTCCTTCCTTCCTTTCTCCTTCCTTCTTCCCTCGCTTTCTCCCTCCTTCCTTCGGTGGCGTAAGTTCCTCGGCCCTCCGTCCTCCCTCTCTTCTTGCTCCCCCTTATCTGGGGACGATATAGAGTGCATTCCGTTTTTCTTATCTTTCTCAATTTGAGTTAAGGCTTAGCGCCACATCGTTTTTTTTTTCCATGTGAATAAGGGCGAGCGTGTGCTCTCGCGCGTTCGGTCGCACACAGACGCACACAGGCAGGCGTGTGTGTGTGG
>BFEA01000077.1:2606966-2618106 GCA_003427395.1 Chara braunii | reverse complement strand
CCTCATGGGTCATCGTCATAATATCATGACTCGCGGCTTGCCTGAGGTGAAAGATTTAGCACACACAGTGGCTGTTTCTGCATGAGAACAAGATGTTGGATCAGATCCGTTGCGGGGGGCATTCTAGAACCTAGTACTTTTATAGCGGCCGCGATTGGTGTGGTTTGAAGTATTTGGGGTCCATGTGTTTGTAGACTTGTGTACGTCGATACTTCGCCAACAACAAAACTTGCAGGTGTACTCGACGCACTTGAGATCGAAGAGTTCATAGTATTTAATTCGAATTTTGAAACCTGCCTTGAAGTTAGCCTACACGGACTGCTGCTGCAGAAGCTTGGGACTGAGCCAGTTCTTTTGCTCTTTTTTATTTTTTGTTTTAGCTAAGCGGTATTGTTGAGCTGTAATGTCAGGTTGTAATGCCTTTCAATTGCGACTCGAAGTCTCGAATCCTATTGAACCACTGGTGCCAAGTGCTTGAATCGGGTCACGACGCCTGTCCGTATGTATGAGGAAGAGTAATGAAGGGGAGGTTGGTTATCCAGTTTTCAGCTGGCAGAATGTCATGCAAGTAAGGGATATCATCTGCGATGCCAAGTGCTTGAATTGGGTCACGACGCCTGTCCGTATGTATGAGGAAGAGTAATGAAGGGGAGGTTGGTTATCCAGTTTTCAGCGGGCAGAATGTCATGCAAGTAAGGGATATCATCTGTGATCCTGCCCAGCTGTGGCTTGTTTCTTCAGAAGCAACAACCTGCACTTTCGACAGTCAACTTGCCGGTCTGCTGCCGGGTACAAAGAAAGGTTCCAGTTGGACACTGGTGCAAGCAAATTGCTGCAAGTCTACTTCAGAATTTAGAGGATTGATTCCTTCAACGGTTATTTGCGCAGGCAATTGCATGTGTGAATTTGAGTCTTATGTTTTGCTTTGTTTTTCTTTTCGTTTTTTTTTTGCGTGTTCTATAATGGTGCCAGAGGAGTCTCCTCAATGATCCTCCTCTGTTTACCCCACATTTCTTTTTTCCCTTTTTTACCCCACAATTCTAGTTTCTGCTCTGGTCGCAAAGATGTCCCTCTTGCAAAGTCAGTGGGTGCTGCTCAGGAGCTTGTTTTTCGAGATGTGACTGCCCTGCGGAGTTCTGGCAATATCTGAATAACCTGCACATGGCATGTGAGCGATGCGCTTTGGGTATTCGATTTGTCGTGTATGCACATGGTGGGCAGTCTCTCCTTCCCCCCCTTATTTCCCCGTTTCCTCCCAGCCGCCCCCCTCCCCCTTGTTTGTGTGTATATTTGTGTGTGTGTGCGTGTGTGTGCACGTTTGCATGTGCGTGTGCGTGCATGTGTGTGTGTGTGTAGCAGCTCAGGTGCATGGCCTGAAATCGTACCTCTCCATCAGGGGGGAGGCCAGTTGCGCTGCCTGCGCATGCTTTTGGGGTAGTGTGAGTACATTTGGAATGCCTATTTTTGTCAGTACCATGGGTAGTTTTAGTTCCCCCCCCCCCGGCCCCCTTAACAAGGCTTCATTCACTATGCGTAGGTTGAATGGCATGTAGAGCTTCTTTCGACAGTCGGCCTCGAGTTGCTTTTTTGGGTAGGTTAGAGTAGCCTGTATTTGTCAGCAGCAGGTGTAGTTTGAATGGAGGTGGTCTCACTCTTGCTCCCATTTCGTCAAGACTCAAGAGGGATAGTGCAGGTATTGCGGATTCTGCCATAATTACATGGCCGCAACGGACCAGGGAGAGGGATCTTGGGGTGCCCTAATCCTACCATCTCCAGGATGAATGGCAAATGGCATGCCCCCCCCATAACCATTCATGAGGCTCCACAGCCAGCGAATTTGGTTCAGTTTTCAGAAGAACTACCGTCTTCCCATAACCATTCATGAGGCACATATGCGTTGTAACCTGTAAACGAACACAACTCAGAATACAACGCATAGCGTGTCGCTATCATGTTCGTTTACTTCGCATATGCGCACCTCAGTGGCTACCACTCAGGACAATCGTCTGGCTATCATGTCGTGGTTGAAGCGATTTGACCGACCAGCAATCGTAGGCACCAGCATTTTAGCAGTTTCCTCTATCCAACACTCTGGTTGAAGCATGTTCGAACCAGCCCCTTGTCACACGAGTATTTCCAACGCCAGGCTCTGATCCTTGTACTTCTACAGGTCCTGCAAGTAGACCCAAGATACCCGGCCCCTAGAAAGAAGCACCCGGGTCCTCAGCGTAGCTGAACGTCTTCCCTTAGCCATCATGAGTAGTGTCCAATGGCCCAAGCCAAGGTCTAACCCATGACAGCCCCTGACTAAACCATGTGCATTCCCCAACTAATCCTGCTCATTCGTTTTTTTTATATGCAATCGTTTTGTCCTTGTTATCCACACACACATGTTGCGAGGGCCGCGGCCTCCTGTCATGAACTGGAATCGTACTAGCAGACCACCCAGTTTCCATCATCAACTGTCCGGGTACAGTATCCTGTCATCAACTTGAATAGTCCTACTACCAGGCCATCTAGTTCCCATCGTCAACTGCCCCGGCGGAAAGTTAGCTATTTGTTTCATAGTTGTTTGCCAAATGTTGCGATATATATATATATATATATATATATATATATATATATATATATATTGTGATGATATATATATATATATATTGTGATGATATATATATATATATACCTCCTGATGAGTCGGTGAAACTCCGACGAAACAGTTTGTCACAGCCCCTCGTTTGTTGTCCTCTTCTCCCTCTCTGCCTACGGTTTACCGGGCAGTTCTATTTGACGATATATATACGATATATATAATGTAAGAATGTATTAACATTTACAGTAGAATATTTAATTAAATTCTTGTCCTCTTCTCCCTCTCTGCCTACGGTTTACCGGGCAGTTCTATTTGACGATATATATACAGTGTTGCACAGCCCGGCGTTCAGCGGCCCTTGACTGGTCGGCTGTCGACGAGCCGACCGGTCAGCTGGTCGGCACCTGCCGGGCGGGGATTGTCGACACCCCGCACAATTTTGTTTTTTTTTGTTTTATGGGTCCAGAACACCTGATAACCCCACCAACACCACTGTGATGTGTGAAAACTCGTGCAAGAGAGAGACTGAGAGAGAACCCCTGCGTGCGCATGCCAGAGAGAGAGAGAGAGAGAGAGAGAGAGAGAGAGAGAGAGAGAGAGAACAAATAGCCCTTAAACATAATCAGAAAACCGCTGTGGGTAATCCTACCTTCTTGCCCCGAATACACAACGTACGGTAAATATAGCTGTATTTGAGCCATCTTTCTGGCTCAAATACAGCTATAATGACCGTATGTTGTAATTGGGGGAAGAAGGTAGATGCCCCTGCAAATAATTAGCAAGGGCTTCCTCTCCACGAAAGTGGCACTTCTCGAACAGATTGCAGGGCAGCAGACACCAACTATATATGGTGCAGATCCGCATTAAACCACCAGTACCTACCGGTTGTTGAGGCCCAATCCTCATTTTTGCCTGCGCGCCAAGTGTTGCCGAGCCTGGAGGGGGCGGGAACCGATTTGGGATACTTTCTGGAGTGGCACTGGTACCGCCCGTCGTTTTCACTCGTGCAGCACCCTGGGCGTGGCGGCCGTGGCCACAAGTGCAGTCAGATACATTCTGGAGAGAGCTGCCATTGTAAAAAAAAAACAGAAACGGGAAAACGAACTATATGATATGATTACCTTGAATTCACATGTAGAAGGCCGCAATTGCAGGGATGATACACTCTCGACTGTGCTTCCCGTGCTCGGCCATATGCATTCAGTTTTGGGCAGGCAGTTGAATGCTCCCCGTGAGAAACGGGGAGTCAGCGCATATACAGTCAAGATCTTTGGTCTTTTTTTTAGTTGTAAGAAAACAAAAAGGAGAAAACAAGTGCACTATGTGATTGCCCCAGATTCATGTGTGGCGGGCCACAGATGCAGGTAGATACATTCTGAAAGTTGTAATAGTGGAGTGCCCCAGACGTTACTTTTGTGGCAGACACTCCAACGATCCCATTTCTAACGCGGAGTGGCCGAAGATACAGCGAAGATTGTTCCTTTTTTTTTTTTTTTTGCGAGACAAAAAAACAAAAGCAGGAAAACACTGCAGGCCACAAGTGCGGGAACATACATTCAGAAAGTGTGTGGAGACCAGAAGTCGCTATTCTTTGCAGTTTTCTTTTTCTTCCCTCATTGCACCCGCGCATGTGGAAACACACGTGATGAACCCGTGCAGATTGCATCCCTGCGTCCTCTTCATTTTCGTTGGGCCCACCCACTCCCTCTGCCATCCCAGTACCCAGCCTGTGCCGAACCCCGAAAGTCGCGGCACGTTAACGGCCGCGTCGGTTTTTTTTCAGCTGGGCGAGGTACTGGTGGTTTAAGGCCCATGTTTCAGCAGTTATGGGAGCACAAAGCACGTGATTATCTGGGCAGTAGCAGGCCAACTCACCACGTGATTTTGGGCTTCCCTCGACTACTCACCCAATGTGCAAAACTAGAATGAATCATCTGCTAGAACATGGAATCATATGCCGCCATATGTTTTGTCTTTTGTGCACATGGTGAGGAGTGGAGCCAGGCCCTTAGGGCCACTGCTCGTAGGAAAAGGAAAAGGAAAAGAAAGAAAGCGAGAGCTACGGCAGTAAGTAGTTGTAGCCCACAACTGCTGGAACATAGACCTGAATACGGATCCAGAAGATATATTGCTGGCCTGCTCCTCATTCATCCGAAATTCGTAGAGTTTCTCCACTGAGATATAAGAGCCCTGCATATTATCTGCTGGGGGGCCTTCAAAAGAAAAGCTATATGCAATGAGGAATATGGGGCCCTAATGTTTTTTTCTCTGCCCTTAAAATCTGTAGAAGGGAGGGGCATGTCTGGCTACCTCAGCCACCCCCAATACCCATATACACCCCCTCAACACCTCCAACTTGCCCCCCAACACCCTCATTACTCCCTCCGATACCCCTTATACCCCCCTGCGAACCCCCCCTACCTCCCCGCATCCCGAAAAGTTTCTAAGCGGATTTGGGCTGTACTCAGCGAGCGCAGTACAGCCGGTAACTCAGATTTGAAAAAAAAACAGTGGATGGCTGTTGTCTGACCGGTCGGCAGACCGTTGACTGGTGGTCGACAGGTATGCAACCCTGTATATACCACGACTTCTCTAGCACCCTGCTACCGTTTTCTCAGGTCAGGTCGAGCGGCAGTGGTCGGGCCGTCACTACGCGACCATGCTGTGCCTCTAGTGCCAGCGGCGTGTCTGAAGTCTATTTTTTGGCTGTGACAGACCTTTCTTTGTTTCGTCTGTGTTTTGCTGGTTTGTGATGGGGTGTGAACCGACAGTCTGTAGAGTTTTCCATCTGGCGTGGGTGAGTGATAGTCTGCTTTGATTTTGGTCACGGGTACCTTGAGGGCAGTGGTTGGTGCCCACCTCAAGGTATCAGTTGTCGGGCAGTCGTTGATGCTTAACCAAAACCGGGGTTGAGGTGGACTATCACTTACAGTGTAATCAGTTAGGGGATTCTGGAGACTGTTGAGGGTTCAGCCTCCTGATGAGTCGGTGAAACTTCGACGAAACAATTTGTCACAGCCCCTCGTTTCTTGTCCTCTTCTCCCTCTCTCTCTGCCTACGGTTTACCCGGCAGCTCTGTTTGACGATGTATATACACAACCGGGGTTAAGGCGGATTATCACTTAGTGTAATCGGTTAGGGGATTCTGCAGACTGTTGAGGGTTCAGCCTCCTGATGAGTCGGTGAAACTCTGACGAAACAATTTGTCATAGCCCCTTGTTTGTTGTCCTCTTCTCCCTCTCTGCCTACGGTTTACTGGGCAGCTCTGTTTGACTATATATATATATATATAAATATATATAGATATGAAAGTGACATTATGCAAGCCATTAAACAATTTTCCAGGGAACGGCTGGGAGGGATGGCAGACTACTCCACATTCGATGGGAGGGAGGCCAGTTAGCGAAATCTGGTTGCGACGAGCTCAGAAGGGACTATGGTATTTGCTTCAGTGACTGGACCAAGGTAGACGCTGCTGTTCCTCTGCGCCCTCCTTCAGAGTTCCCCAATCCCTTTCCGCCCCATGGCTCTCCATGGTGGACCTACAGTGGTATGGAGCGGTATATAGGAGGTCTCACTCTCTGGAGTGCAGAGCAATGGCTCATTGGCAAGACAACGACACTATTGGGGCAACTTTGTGGGGACAGATTCAGCAGAGAGAGCAGGGGGCCGTCAAAGCGGAGTGAAGTGGATAAATGGGATAGTATAGACGGCCTACTACCTCTCTTCGGTGAAGGGACCTCTCTCGGTGGAGAGGGGTAACGACATGTTTGCCCCTTTGCCCTAGCCTTTAGGGTGGCAGGGTTGAGGCCGCCGGTGGGGCGTCAGCTAACACAAGGACCGAGCATTTGACAGTAATTGTGCCTCCCTTTTCATCTTCCCCCACCCCAATAGCGTAACAGTAGTGTCTAAGGGCCTCGCCACACCAATGTCGAAACATCACGAAATTCGACATATGTCAGGAATTTTTTGACATTCCCTCTTTCGACAGAAAACCCCTCTTCTCTTTTTCGACATTTGGGCAAGAATTCAACATCCCATCCGAGGAGTGTTGAAAATGTTCAAGTTGCAGGCTGGGAAACAAGCCCTTCTCGAGAGGAGGTGTCGAAACCCTTTCCCTGACAGCTCCTGAATTTTTTTTGCATCTCGGATTTTTTTAATTTTTTTTTTAATTAATAAAACCAGTCTCATTCACATTCATTACCAGATAGCAAATTTGAGGCCCGGGACTCACAATTCAACCCGGGTTGTATCTTACAGCATCAACCAGCTTAGCTTACAGGCATTGCCTGAAGGATTCACTTCTACCTAAGCACGAGCTATACTAAATAACAACCTAAACATATGAGGAACTTTTTGCATGAGTGAATGATATGATATCAACCTCCCTACCTCTTAGCCATTCACTAGAAAGTACTTTTCCTTCTTAAAATGGACATGTGTCAAACACTGCATTCTGAGCTTCAACCTACATCTTGGACTACCACGGCCCAGAGGACGACGTCCAAATACTAGAGACACTCTCCTAGTGGCCCACGACGGCCCTATTGGGACCGAGTGCCCTGGTCCGAACTCTACCCACCCAATACCTCGTGGACCACTATTAGTGCCTCCCTAAATTCACTTGGCCTCTCGTCTGAGTTTGGATTCCTCTCTCGTTCTCTTGGAGTCAGGGCGACAGAACCAGCCCTCTTTCTAAGTGGACAGCTGTCAGTCTGTTGTTTTTTCCCCACGAGCGGAGGAACCAATTCAGTTGACGCCTGTTACCTTGCCCTGCCTTGACCTTCTTTCTCCAGTCCACTTGGATTGCCTGTTTCAAACCTCTTTTGATGCTACTCTTGATTTCCAAGTCTGACAAGGGTCTTTTTTGAAACCTCGCCCTGTTTCTGTCCGTCCATATCACCTCACATAACAGTCCTCTGCTCACGTGGGCCACGTAGCCCCATCCCCGATGGCCGTCCAAGCCGGCGGGTAGGAAACCCAACAGCACCCACCTCGCATCCCATTGCATCTCTACACCCCCGAATTCCCTCTAGTGGTGTGCCCACCAGTTCCACACTTTCTTGGACGCTGGGCATTCCCACCACAGGTGTCTCGTGGACTCAAAGGGCCACCTGCACCTCGAACAACCCAGTTCAACCTGCATTCCCCTACTCAGTAGCCAAACTGACGAAGGGGTTACTAGTAGGGACAACATCCAGAGAATGCTAACTTGTCTCCCGTTTGGAAGACAAGTTAGGATTTCCCAGAGCTGTTCGAATTTATCTTCTGCATCTGTCAGGTCCAAGCTGCATACTGCCTGTCAGCGTGTTGTTGCAATCTGTGCAGGTGTCTTCAATGGCTCGGCCGCTAGCAGGTAACCTATTGCCGTTGAGTACTCTAGCATGCTGAGTTGTGGGGCTTCAGCATTCTTGGTTCGCCAACTCCAGGGTTGAGGGTTGATGCAGAGTTGTCTGAGCGGTTGTCTACCAATCCATACCAGATTTTTCAAGTTTGAGCCTTTGCAATACCTTTCTACCACTCTCACCTGGACTGGGCTATCCCAGACCATCTTGGTTTCCTCCTGTATGAACACGAGCGAGTTTGAGTGGTCCTTACATCTCCATCTTTCCACTCTTCGAAAATCACTTGGAAGGATTTCCAGTACCTTCCACAGCACATCACCTTGAACCTCCGACTCTGACCTGTACCATGCCCCGGGCGGGTCTGGTTCTTTTGGGCCTAACCGCTTCAGCCAATCTTGGGGGATTGCATCAGTTATCTGGTAACAGTGTTCTTCTACCCGTTGTAGCCCTTGTAACACTTCCTTTACATCGTTGAGAGGTCTCCAGTTGCCTAGCACCGGGCATCACAAATCCTCTATCCTTACAATCCCTTGTCTCACCCAGGCTTGTCCGAATGTACCTGGTGCTCCGTTTGCTACGAATGAAGCCCCCTCCTGGTTTTGAATTGCCTCGTTGTCAAACAACAGTTGGCAAAGGAATTCATCCTTCGTAGACAGTGGGCGAGTGACATCAACTGATAGCTTCTTCCACGCTTTGCGGATGGGTTCCAAAAAAAAAGATTTGAGTCTCTTCTTTCTGAAAGACTTCATAAAGAAACACGCCCACACGTCCTTCGGTCGGCTCAATCTCCATTCACCTCCCAGGATGTGTTCGGCTAGCGTGATCCAGTGTTCCCTTGATGTTGCAGTGGCTATTTTCACCAACCAACCGCGGAGTTGGGGCTGGTTCCTGCTTGCTGGGTCCATTAGACCCAGTTCTCCTTTCTCTCGTGGGAAGGACAATGTGTCAAGGACCACCTTCGATATGAATCCCTCCGAGTTCTGGGCCCTTGGTTTCCACAGAAACCGGGCGACCAGCCTTCTGATGACCTTCACGATTCCTTCTGCCAGTTCTCTTACCGTGGTAACAAACCACAAGATCGAGAAAAGGGCGGCGTTAATTACCAGTGTCCGTCCCATGATCGAGAGATGCCAAGCTGACCCCCAAATCCGCAGTCTTGCTGCGATCCGCTGTTGCAGGAGAAGGCCCTGGGCCGAAGCACCAATCTGTAGGCTGACCAGGATTCCTAGGAACCTCTCCTCCTCCCCCTCGTCAACCCTTTTCATGCCCCATTCCACTTTCAGTTGAAACTGCTTTGGCAGCATGTAAACTGACTTGCGCCAATTAACTGAGGCTTCGGAGAGAGCTGAGTACTCGCCTAGGATCAACTTCAGCGCGGTAAGGGATGCTGTTGAATTCTCACATACTGCGAATAGATCATCCGCCAATGCTTTCACACAGACTTCCTCTCCTGTGTGTAACTGCAGGCCTCTGATGTCTGTATGACCCCGGATTCTATTCAGGAGCACCTCCATTTGCAGCACAAAGACCAGTGGAGCAAGGGGGCAACCTTGCCTGAGCGATCTAGAGAGAGAGAGAAAGAGTCTGAGAGATGACCATTTATCATCACCGCAGAGGAGTATGTTTACATGGCGTCGCTCCAGGCACAAAAGTTGTCCCCAAATCCCATCCTACGCAAGGTGGTTAACACGAACGTCCATCCCACCTTGTCATAGGCCTTCTCTAGGTCTAACAAAAGGATGGCCGTTTCCAAGTCGTCCCCTTGAACAATCTCCAACGTCCCTACCGTGGTCACGATGTTGTTGAAGATCGACCTCCCTTGCACGAATGCTCCTTGGTCCTTCTCGACCAACTCCGGTAGGTATTTTCCCAACCTACGGGCTAGTGACTTGGCCAAAATCTTGTACGACACGTTGAGTAGCAAAATCGGACGCCAGTTGCGGACTTCAGCTTTGTCTCCCTTTTTGAACAACATCGCGATCACCCCGTGTGTCATGCCTTTCCCCAGTCTCCCACCAACCAAGACTTCGTTATACAGTTCAACAAGCGGTGGCCCAAGTACCTTCCAATTCGCGCTGTAGAACTCAACAGTAAGCCCATCCACTCCTGTGGATTTGCCTCGCGCCATTGATTTGAGAGTTTGTGCTACTTCTTCCAGTGTAAGAGGCCTGTCAAGGTCGAGTTTAGCCGCTGTTTGCAGTTTGACCGTAGTGTCGTCCCATAAGTCAGAGGTTGCTGACAGGTCTGTGTTCACATCTTCTTGTAGTCGCCTGGTTGTCAGAATGTCCGCATAGTACATTCTTGCATACTGGAGCATTCCAGGGCTAGGTCCCACTTACACGAATTAAGCGATATTGACCGTGGATAACAAGGATCAACGGCCAGAATCTCTTAATCCGTGCAAGTGGGACCTTGCCCCCGGATGCTGTGCTGGCTGGCGGCGCTGTCTCGTCGAAGGGGTGGCTCAGCTCTATCATCTGCTGCTGTATCCTTCTTGGCTGCAGTTTCTGAAACGTCTCCTTGGACATGGTATCATGAGTCTCAATCCCTTTGACCTTCAGCAGTTCTGTCCACCTCAGCTGTTTCCCTTCCTGTAGACTGCCCCACTCTGCTAGCCTCTTTTCTCTTTCCGCCCCCCACACCATAACGGAGATTGGATGGCCTTCCATCCTTTCTTCAGCCTCTTCTACTCTCCTCCTGCATTCAGCATCTCGGATTTCGATATGCTGTGTGGCGAGGAGAAAATGTCGAAAATGCAGTTTTCGACATTGGTGTGGCGAGGCCCTAAAGCCAACACTCTCCACACACCACACGCAACCCACACCCGTGTTGGTATTGAATTCATGGGGTGTTCAATTCGGCGGGGAGCGAAAAATAAAGACAAAAAATGAATCGGCTCTTTCGGACGTGGAGGCGCTCAGTCGGCCGCGGTCTGAGAAATCGAGCCCCCTCATCCCAGTACCAGCAGGATGCGCGGTACCGGATCTGGACTCCTTTGCGTCCAAATCCGTTCGCTTCCGCAGATCTTAGCGGGAACCGTATCTCGAATTCCATGGCGGCAACGTGGCCAGAACAACCATCACGACTCTTCGTTGTCGTGTAGTCCCTTGAGCTGAGCGGGAAGATCGGTACTGCTCAAACAAAACACACGTGTGACATTCGGCTATTCGTTCTGGTTGCGTTGACGACAACGGGCTGCGCAATT
>BFEA01000077.1:2587588-2601681 GCA_003427395.1 Chara braunii | reverse complement strand
GAGAGAGAGAGAGAGAGAGAGAGAGAGAGAGAGAGAGAGAGAGAGAGAGAGAGAGAGAGAGAGAGAGAGAGAGAGAGCGTTTCAAGTTCAAATCTGTGTTGCATAAGCAGGGTTTAAACATCTTCATTCAGTGTTTCGATCATTCTAGGGATGTCAAACTATTCCCTAAACCCTATATAAGAACAGAAAAAAGAAAAAAAAAGCGAAAAATAATAAAAAAGAAAAAACGGAAAAAAAAATTTATCCACCGTTGCGACGTCTGTAACATCTACGTTTTTTCCTTCTTTTTTTTGTTGCTGGCCGTGCAAGGGCTAAAGTGGGTCACAGCAAAAAAAAAAAAAAAAAAAAAAAAATCGAAAAAAAAATTCTGCAAAAAAAGTAAAAAAACTATGTTATGCAAAAAACTATACTGAATAACTTTTGCCTCAGGGTCACATCGAAATTCTCAACCAAATAAAAAATAAAAGATAAAGTTAAAAAATATGTTTTTAAATTTTAAATTTTTATTTTTTTTGGCCTTGCTGGGCAATTGGTCCCGGGCGACTCTTGTAGCCTAGCTTATTGATTTATTCAGCCTGTTGTTTGTTCTTAATTGGGGCTACTAGTTGTGTGTACTTATTTGCTCTATGCTGTGCGTGACCTTGTCCCCTCTTTCTTTTTTCAAAAAAAAAAAAAAAAAGAGCAGATATGGGTGTAACTGGTGGAGAGACTATGAAAATGTCGGCGGTCGGAGCGAAGTTGTCCGGCAAGACGATCTCTGCAAGGGTGCGTATGCCCACACATTTTCTCCCATGCCCTTCTCCTGCCTGCTTGCTGCCAGTTGATCCCCCTCCAGATATCCACCCACCCACCCATCTACCTACCTTCACATAAAGAGCATGATGATGATTTTTTTAATTATTTTTATTACGAGTATTATTATTATTTTCTAGTTTTGCTTTGACTGGGTGCACAACTACCACAAAGAGTCGTGCTCTCTGTGTGTACGTATGATTGGCGTTTATTAGTGTGTGAGCAACTAATGGAGAGCCAATCGTGGTTTTCCTGCGAGCTAATCATTATGATTGTCATCCTGATCATGATGATGATGATCATCATCGTGATGAAGATGACCATCTCGATCATGATTATCCTCTTGATTTTGATAATCTTGATGATGATAATCTTCTTCTTGATTGACCGATCTTGTTAATGCTGATCGTGATGATGGTCATCATGGTCATCATGGTCATCATAATGATAGTCCAGATGATCAACTTGATGAGCATGATTATCATCTTGGTCATCTTGATGATGATTATCATCTTGATTAATCGGTCTTTGATCAAGATGCAAACAAATGTTCAATGAACACAACAAATCTTCAATGAGCACATGATGCACATGATGAAGATTATCGTCTTGATCATGTCGATGATGATTATTATCTTGATCATTGTGATGATAATGATCATCGTGATCATTTTTTGATCGATCATTGTCTGATCAAGGTGATCATGATGATGGTGATGATTATGACGAGCATGATGATAATGATGATTCGCGTTATGAGCGGATTAATTACCATTTGTCACAGAGAAATCATTTTGTTTTGTCTGTTTGACCAAATTCATTCAATCATAATGAAAGATCATTTTGTTTTTGTCTGTTTGGGCAACTCCAGTCATAATGAAGGATTTGTTTTCTGTCTGTTTGAGCAAATCCCAGTCATGAATGAATGCATCACATTGACGAGTTGTGTGTGTGTGAGGACATAGAATCAAAATTTGGGTGCAATTTATAAGTGAGCGACGGAGAGGAGAAAGAGTCATATGCTCTCTGTTTTCTCACTCAGTAAATACTTGTCGCAGGAATTAATAAAAAGAAAATAGGTTGCTCACTCACGAATCACACCGACGTAGTAGTTGTGCTGGGTGCTCACAAACAATTCTTTAATGAACACATGATGAATAGGATGAATGATTCTTTGTTAGCATTATGATGAAGAAAGACGTCTCCTTTTTGAGGCTTTTTCTTTGTCAGTCACCTTTTCCACCAGCTGTGCAGTGAAAGTGATTGAAAATAAAATAAAATAAAAAAATGATCTTTTCGATACCGTGTTACGAACCAGGCCGCCCGGGTCACCTTGATTGCCTGGGTGGCCCAGCCGGGCAAGGTCCCTGTTAAAAAAAAACTATGTTGTGCAGAAAAACAACTGAAAAACTTTTGCCTCAGGGTCGGATCGGAATTCTTTGCCAAATATGAAATTAAAAAAATGTTTTTTTTTTTTTTTTCAATTTTATTTTGGCCCGGCCGGGCAAGTGGTGCCGGGCCAGTCTAATATTTATGGTGGACGGAGGGTGAAATAGATTTATTTTCCTGGTTATCTTCTTTTTGTTTTGTGGTCTGGTTATTGGTTATTCTTTATTATTTACCAGGGTGAAGTAGATATATTTCTGGCGATGTTTTATGATTTACCAGGGTGAAATATAATTTATTTCTGGTGTTGTTGTTTTATGATTTATCAGGCTGAAATAGAATCTATTTTTGGTGATGTTTACCGATATACGAGGGTGAAATATAATATGTGCTGGTGATGTTGTTTAATGACTTACCATGGTGAACTAGAATCATTTTTGGTGATGCTGTTTTATGATATCCCAGGATGGGTGTGATGCTTTTCCAATACATAGACACACACATACACACACACACACAGAACATCGTCGTGGTTGTCTTCATTGTGATATAATCAGACCCACGGTCTGACTCATTATATATCATCGAACAGAGCTGCCTGGTAAACCGTAGGCAGAGAGGGGGAAGAGGACAACAAACGAGGGGCTGTGACAAACTGTCTCATCGGAGTTTCACCGACTCATCAGGAGGCTGAACCTCCTATACATATATACATATATGATGAGTCCGTGAAACTCTGACGAAACAGTTTGTCACAGCCCCTCGTTTGTTGTCCTATTCTCCCTCTCTGCCTACGGTTTACCGGGCAGCTCTGTTTGATGATATATATACTCTGTTTGACGGTATATAATGTATATATATACGATATATGTCACAGCCCCTCGTTTGTTGTCCTCTTCTCTCTCTCTGCCTACGGTTTACCGGGCAGTTCTGTTTGTGACGATATATATATTGTACGCAAGAGGTTCTGAACAGGGGGAGTTGTAAGGAAGAAGATTAAAAACGAATTTAAGATTTTTTTTTTTTTTTTTTTTTTTGCTTAGGCGCTCTGATATCATGTGACAATATATATATCGTCAAATAGAGTTCTATTTGACGATATATATATATATATATATATCGTCAAATAGAACTGCCCGGTAAACCGTATATATATATATATATTTTGATTCTCTTGTCAGTGCATGCAAGAATTCATTTACGTCGAAAATAGCTTGACTCATCGTCCTATCATCCCCTTTTGTTTTTTTGTGTTGCTCATTCTTCCCCATTGTTGGGGTGTTTCGTTTGTGGGCCTACTGTATGGTTCCGTTTTTTTACTATGGATATGGTAGATTTGTTATGGTAATCTTGTCTGCATCCCGGTTGGTTTTGTCCCTTTATTCGGTCTATTCAGTCAGCAGGTAGCGGTGCTTTATGTGGGACCAGTCATCCGGGCTTTTTTATTGTTTTGGCATCCTGGTTGGTTGTTTCCCGTTGTTCGGCCTTTTGGAAAGCGGGGCGGTGCTTGCATGTGGGAATCGTCATCCAGGATTGTTTTTTTTACCGGTCCTCTGTTTTTTTTTTTATTTTTTTTGCAGACAAGAATGCTTGACATCCTGGTTGGTCTTGTCCCGTCGTTTGGCCTGTGGGCAGGGGTGGTGCTTGCATGTGGGACTTGTCATCTGGAATCTGTTTTGTTGCCCCCTGTTCTGTATTATTTGGCTGTTCCCTTCCTCTTTTCTTTGCCTCTTTGCCTTTTGGCTGTGTGCAAGTGGGTCGATATGACACACGGGGGTGCCTACATCCACGTGGGCGCCCTTGTACGCAAGAGGTTCTGAACAGGGGGAGTTATAAGGAAGAAGAAAAAAAACTGAATTCATTTTTTTTCTGTTTTTCTTCCTTTTTTTTTTTCTTTTTTTCGCATTTGCGCTCTGATATTGTTGTGACAATATATGTATATATATTACTGTTTGGCTATATATTACATCGGAGTCCTTTCAACAACCAGATGGCTATGAAGGTGCATCGTCAAGATTATCATCTGCCCTTCCTCGTTTTTTCAGGTCCCCCCTGTCAAGGTTATTCAGAATTATGTTACTGTTCATTGGATTGCATCTGGGTTCGAACTTGGGTCAGTATTTGCAACAGTCCGTGGGTGTACCAACTGAGCTAGGCCTGTCGGTTGGTTTGGTTTTCGTTTTTGGCTTGGTTTTCATTTTGGTTTTATTCGGTTTGTTATGAAGGTGGGGTAATGGAGGGTTTTTTTTTTTTTTGGGTAACAATGGAGGTATTTATTATATTAGAGAAATATTTTTATTTTTATTTTTAACTTTTTTGGGCCTGAAGCATGTGCAACTCAGGCGGTTGAGACATGTTTTTGTTTGTCTTTGTTGCTTCCCCCCTCTCCCCCTTCCCCCCCCCCCCCCCCTGCTTTCTCCACTGCTGCTGCTGCTGCTACCGCTACTGTGACTTTTCTTATACCCCCTCCTCCTAATGATATACCTCCCTCCTCCTAATGATATACCTCCCTCCTCCTCATGATATACCCCCCTCCTCCTATTGATATACCTCCATCCTACTAATGATCTACCTCCTTCCTCCTAATGATATACCTCCCTCCTCCTAATGAGCCGAAGGCAGGTGATCGAGGCCTCTGAACGGACGTCCAGGCTTATCGTATCAGAGAAGGCCGTCATCTGGGCTGCACAATTTGATCAGCTGAGTGTCGGCGACGAGCTCGCTGGGGTTGTCACATCTGTGACCGACTTCGGTGCCTTTGTGGACGTGAAGCCACCTAATGGTGAGTTCTTTTTTTTTTTTTTTTTTTTTAGAGGTTTACTGTTCTCTTCTCTTCATGTTCTTCAACTCGTTGGTTGTTTTCTTGTGTCTGGTTAGGTTAGGGCCATATACTCTCTCTCTCTCTCACGAGGAGTTCGTTGCATGCATGTGGAGTGTGGATGCAAATGATGGCAGATTCTGTCGAGGGAAGCAGAGTAGGGTTGAGTGTGCCCTCCTCCCTTGGTTCTCCTTCCGATCCCTTCTTTTTTTGTGTCTTTTTTTGTTCTTTCCTTTAGGTTTAATTCGGCAATCCTTCGATCAGATCTTTCTCCTCGTAGGTCTTGTGGCTTGTCAATGCTATAAGATGACGTCAACAACTATCGATTTGCAAGGAAAATGAGCTGAAGCGAAATGACGGAAATGATGAGAAATCCAGATTGCAAATCGCATTGAAAGCCAGATAGTCGAATGCCTTCCAGAAATCAGAAATTGCACTGATGTTACACCGAAGGAGAACAAAAGCAACAAACTTAATTGTCAATGAAAGCATATACTCGCCACCACCAACGATGCAATCGTAGCTCTTCCTCCTACTGCCGCTCAGCACCCAGACTACTATCCTACGGCTACACTACTAGCCACTAAATGACAAGCAACTTGTTGACGTCAGCAACAGCAACCGAAGTACATGCAGACGCCCGCCTGCCTCGTGGCATGCCTGGTTGGTTGAGACACATTTATGACTGGGTGGTTGCGGATATGGAACAAGTCAGATTCGCTATTGGACCCTACCTTCTCTTGTCGGAGCACAACGCTGAAGTCATGATGACGTAAATAACACACATTCCTGGCCAGATGCGGTCACATAGACCAGGTGTTGTGTTCAGGGGATAATCAGGTGTACTACAGACCAAAACCCAAAGCCCAAAATGTTTTGACCCAATAGTAATAATGCATGCTCAGTTGTTGAAAAAAAAAGAAAAAAAGTGCGCAGTTGTACACACATGCCCTTGTGGTGGCTGAGCGTAATTCTCACGAAAAACTCATTTTATAATAATGAGTTCGAACCACGAGTTTGAAATCTGCTTTTTCCCTTTTCTTTCCCATCTTTTCGCTGTCCTCAGTTTTACGCATCTGGGTGTGCTCGTGAGGTGAATCCCCCCCCCCCCTTTTTTTTTTAACGTGCGCTGACTTTTCAATTCCGACCACCGGTTGTGAAGATCAACGACGTCAAGGGCGACAATGGTCACAAGGATAGCCAAATTTGTCGACAATTGCGTGCCCTCGAGAATTGGAGGGGACCTCTCATGCACTCTGTATGGGGTCAGGCATCACGGCAAAGGGGGTGGGGTAAATTCTGTGCTATACCCTGTAGATGCACATGCTAGTTGCTTTTGGTTTGTTTGTTTGTGGGGTTGTTTTCGATGGGGACATGGGGAGGGGGAGGGGGGTTGGGGAGGGTAGTATATGTCCAGGAAGTTCCAGTCGGTCGTATTGCGTCCTTAGCGTGTTCAAAAAGTCAGAAAAATTGAAAAAAGCTTCAAAAGAAAGCCAATTGGTTGAGGCCTTGAAGGCAAATGATGTCAGTTTGGGATGTGTTGTGAAGTCTTTTTCGCAAAAAGGCCCTGACCTTTGTCCTTCTACGTGATTCTGTGATTTGTTTTGTGTTTTTTGTTTTTGTTTTTGTTTTTTGTTTTTGTTTTTTGTTTTTGTTTTTGTTTTTTGTTTTTCGTCCTTTTTGAAAGGAAACTTGATTTTCGGGCTGTGATTCTGTGGTTGTTTCTTTTTCTTTTCTCTTTTGTTTTTTTATTGGGGGATAATGGTTTTTGCAGGAGGGTCGCCTATGAGTGGGCTTATCCATGTGTCGGAGATGTCATGGGATGCAGTTCGCAATCCTGCTGACATTGTGCGAGAAGGCGACCAAGTGTCAGTGAAATTGATCGAGATTGACAGGTACTGGAACTGGCACGTTTTCTTGTTCTTCTTCTTCTTCTTTTTCTTCTTCTTCTTCCTCTTCCTCTTCTTCTTCTTCTTTGTCGTCGTCATTCTTCTTGTTCTTCTTCTTTTTTGTTGTCGCCATTCTTCTTCTTCTTCGTCGTCGTCTTTTGCGTAGTAACTGGCACTCTTTCTCCTCTTCTGGTCATTTCTGCCAAAAAAAGACAAAATCAGTTGTTGTCGCTTGTTAACACTGCCTTTTAAATAATTATTATTTCAAGTTGACTCACCACCGCGCCCACGCCCATGGTGCAGGGTGGGATTGTCGTTCATGAGAAACTGGGATGTGCCGTGCCCTCCCACCTTCCCTCTGCGCAAGCAAAAGAAAACAAAACAGGTCACCTTTCACCAACAGACACGGAGCTATGCCTTTTTCGTGGAGTTTACTATATGACCTCCGTGATGCCATGTGGGTTGGACGCATAGCCCTCGATCACTCTGTTGTGGAGCAACTTGCGAAGATAGCCGGTACCGAGGCCAAAGAAGAAGGAAAAGGGGAATCAATTGAGAGGAAGGAAGAACCGAAACTAACAAAAGAGATAATGGATGACACAATTACGCAGTTGCAAGGTGCATTGGAGGCAAAACTGAAAAAGAAAGAAGAATACCAGAGGCAGCGAGAGGAACAAGAGCAACAGGCAAGGAAGATCGAAGGGATAAAAGTTCAATGTTGGGGAATCAGAAATTGACGTGGCATCTATCTTGCAAAATATGATAGCTTACCTAACACACCTAGAAATCAAGATTGATAGTGTCACCACATAACTTCAGACAGTGACCAGACTTGTAAAAGGGAACAACAAGGTTGTGCATGAAGAGATAGCCGAGGAGAAAGACGAAAAGAAAGAGCCTCGGGAGAAGTTAATGAAAGATGCCATGAAATACCGTGACACAAAAGAACCCGAACCCACCAAGAAAGAAGCCCCGAAGGAGGAAGAAGAGGAAAAACCGAAGATAAAAGAAAAGGTGAAAATGAAGTTGCCTTTTACTTACAACGGAAATAGAAGAGAGCATTTGCTTTTGTGGATTGCAAAGATTCAGACCTACTGCGGGACCACCGGTGGCGGAGGACAGTGAAGTTGCCTTCTCCACCTCTTGTCTGGGAGAAGTCGCAAAGGAGTGGGCATTAAGGCCAATGCCGTTGGCTTTGAGGATATTGGTGATTGGGCAAAAACAATAACCTTGCAGGAATTCCTCCAGAAAATCAACGAGCGGTTCCTCGACAAAACGACTATTGACAAGGCATTTGACGAACTTACCACTATTAGCTAGAAGTGTTGGTCCACTGTCGATGCTTTGTCACGTGAAGTGGATCGTCTCTTGCAGGTACCTGGGCTGAATCTTCAAACAACCAGGTTCTGTATATCTATTCACGCTCAGTGCCTGAGCCCATACGCGGACAGCTCGTGGCAGAGGCAAAATATGGTAAATAGAACTATCGACAATTCCGGGATCTTGCTCTCCATAAAGAATAGATGACAACATAGGTAAAGGAAACCTATGGTAACGTTGTGAGGAGTGAACCGACAGGTGGGTATGGGGATGGGAAAAAAGTCTTGTGGAAACAAAAGCGACAAGACCATACTCTCGTTGTGTTCGACGACGAGACATTTGAGAAATGACCTCTTAAAGAGGCAGAGGGCGAAGCAAGTGGTGGCGGTGAGTCTGAAAACGGTGACGTCAACGCCAAGGTGACCAGGAAGGGTGGCACCAACCGTAACGATGGATTCAAGAAGAAGAGGCCACGCTCCTTTCTCGAGCATCCTGGCATTGCTTCTGGCTGGCCCTGGGATAAGATGGGCCTGACCCAGAATGAATGACAGGAGTGGATGGACAATCGACAATGTTTGAAATGCGGCACTGTGGGACATATCATTGCATGATGTTGCCTCATCTGTAACCCAAAAGGGACCAACTAGTAGGAGGAGCATCTACTCCTACTGAGCTCGTGGGTTTTGATAAAGATAAGGCATCTATAACCCCTGTCAACCCCCCAACTTCAAGGTAGAGGATGACTCTTCTTCGGCCCATCACCCAGAACACCTTGAAAAAGTACCGTGTTTTGTTTTTATGAGTGATTCCCTTGATGAACTTGGTTTGTTGCTTTACGAAGTTCATGGGCTAAGAAAGCAAAGTCTTAAGGGTGAACTGATGATTGCTGACGTAGAGATTGCGCACACACGTGTAGGTGCCTTGTTAGACCTTAAAAGGCAATTCGTAAGTTGCATTTGGGTATGAGAGTGCAAGACCTTTTGAGACCTATCACGTCTATGCTTGCTGACCAGAGCACGATAACTCTCTCTCAGTTTGCAAATTGTGTGAAATGTTATTTCAAAACTAAGGAAGGAAAAATGATATTGCAGGAAGTAACCTTAGGTCTATGCTTGTTGACCAGAGCACGATAACTCTCTCTCAGTTTGTAAATTGTGTGAAATGTTATTTCAGAACTAAGAAAGGAAAAATGGTATTGCATGAAGTAACCTTCCTCGTAGAAAAAAACTTGCCTTTTTTATATGATTCTGGGAATGGACTGGCACGAGGAGGTCGACTGAGAAGTCAAGTTCAAAGACAAGAGTGTCAAATTGAAGGATGAAAAATCCAAAATGGAGTCAATTAAGTTGTTTCACAAGTTTGGTTCTGACTCATCATTGTCTTTCTGTTGTATGAGTCTACCTGCCTTTCGAAATATGGTCACGAAAAAGAAGTTGGCACAGGATGTCATGATGCTACTCGTAAAAAAAGTGGGTGCATGTTCTTTGTCCTATCCACCTTCTATTGACAAACTACTTATTGAATATAAGGACTTGCAGCCTGAACCAATGAAGAGTAATTGAGCGTGCTATAAAGAACACCATTAAAATCATTCTCGGAAGTAAGATTCCCAAAGGACCAATCTACCGAATGTCCCCGAGGAAAGATTCCCAAAGGACCAATCTACCGAATGTCGTCGAGGGAAATAGATATCAGCCAGTTTACATGGCGTGGGCGTGGCCTTTGACCCTTATTTCGGCCTTTTGATCGAAATGACGACCCACAACCCACAACTGATGCATGATTTGAGCTGAGTTATTGCATTCTATTGGGCCCAATTTCGAGTCCCATCGTAGAAACTACTTCTTTAGGCTCGGTTCTCTTTTAACCCGCGCTCATATGCAGCGACAATATCGGGTGCAGTAGGTAGAAGTTCTTTCTTAGTGAACCATCTTGATTTTGATAGTCTTGAGCTTTACCTTGTACCACTTTTGCGGTCTTCCCTTGCCACCTGTTGAAAAGTATCCATGTTCCAATATTCATTCAACTTCGTAACGTCCATTCATAGAGGGAGGAAACATGGATGGCCAGTTAGGAACCTCGTGGCCTTCGACGTATGGCAGCAGTTTGGGAGCATGAAAGACAGGGTATGTCTCGAGGCGAGGGGGCATGTCAATGCGATATGACGGGCCATCTGCGTTCCCTATCACCTTGAGAACTTCACAGGGTCCATAGTAGACAAGTAGCAATTTTTGAGACACATTCTCTTTGAGGGAGAATTCCTTGGACTTTACCCAAACCAAATCTCCTTCTTTCAACTGAGATGGTTGACGATGCTTGTTTGCTTGTTCGATCATATGTGCTTGGGCTTTCTGAATGTTTTCCTTACCTTAGCTATGTCTTGCTCATACAAAATTGCAAATTCTCTTGTTCCTGAGGGTAGCCGTTGGACTTGTTCTCTAGTTAAAGCATCAATGGGACGTCTCGACTTCCAACCTTTGTTAAGTGCATTAGGTGTTCTGCCTGTAACAATGTGAACACTATTGTTGTAAGCACTTGCAATCTTTGGTAAGTTCTCATCCCAATCAATCTGGTCAGGCCGAACATACATATGTTAAAGTTGTTGGCACAACCTGTTCATTTGCTCAGTTTGGCCATTCGTTTCAGGATGTCTCCCTGACGACATGCTACTGTGGGGTACCCGAAGCAAGGCCTAAAACTGGCCTTCAGAGGCCCAATGTGCGACAGTTGACTGTGGGAAGTCAAAGGTCCACAGCAGTTGGAAATTCAGGCTCACAAGTCAAAGTCAACATGGACCTAGTCCAGGCCGCCGATCGGACACACACCTTTGGCTGTTTGCAGGTATTTGCAAGGAATCAAGTCCAAGTGGGAATCTGCAACTGTACGGGATCCGGACCATTGACTGCGAGACAATTTGGACCATCGTATCTGAGAGACCAGAGGCTGGTCAACTGGAATCAACACTATAAGTTGACCCAGCCCCTGCTGACCGACATTCAGTCTTGCACCTGTTGCTTGACGCAGGCTTGACACTGGCTGGACGCAAGCTTAATGCTGGCTGAACGCTAGCTCGACGCTGGGTGGATGCTGGGTGGACGCTAGCACGATGCTAGCTCGACGCTAGCTCGATGCTGGCACTACGCTGGCTGGACGCGGATGCGATGACGCAGGACTGCTATTGCTGTATGTTGGCGCCATTATCTGTCTTTGGTGCCAGCTGGGTACTTGACTATGCAGGCGTGACTCTCGCCACACTGTTTATGACATTGATGGGGTACTGGCGAGGAGGACAAGGATCAGGGCTGTGAGATTGATCAATGTGGAGGAAGGTCACCTGTTCACGTTCGTGGTCAACATTGCGCACTGCTGTCAGTCTTCATAAGGTGTCTGCGCTGACAAGCGCCATGATGGGATCAGCCCATTGTCAGAGTTGTCAGAGGGGACTGTTTGCTGATGTGGCAAGAGGGAGATGCCCGAAGGGGAAGTGGGATTGTGAGGGAGATCTATCTGCTATGTTGACGGGTACTTTCTGTTCCACCTTCTAAGTCTGGTCTCCCGTCCACCATCCTCTTCTCTGGTGACCAGATGTTGGGCTACCTGACTACATGTACGATTTTGTAGACTTTGAAACTGTGCTGAGACATTCAGTGGCTGAGACATTCAGTGTTCCGACGTTGACGAGCTTCTCTTCAGATTGGGTTCGTTGCAACAACAACAACAACAACAACAACAACAACAACAATGATAATTATAGTAACAATGTGAAGAGACCTATAGATTAAACTGGCAGGGATTTAAAGATTTAAAAGATAATAACTTAGGGCGCACTCACACTAGCACTACCATAAATGTATTTGGTCACAACACTTCCTGCTGGACCTGTATGCATCTGGGCACAATTCCATCCAAAAATTAGTAAAAAGATGCTAGTGTGGGCATTGCAAGGAATATGAGTGAGAACGATATACAGAAAGCCAACTTGCAAAATCACACAGATGTCCAAGTAGTCATGTACCAAGCAGAGAGCATAAATGCGCCAAGATTCCATCCACGTAAGAGCGTTACAGTGAACTCATGAGCCAATGTTCAAGCCCTCAGGCCACACTAACGCAGTATCCAATGTCGCTCCTACTGTATGGCGCGCAGCGCCCTTCCTACTCTACCTAGTCTGACCTACCGCATTCACGCAACAGGCTCACTTCGACTTTGAAGATCAGTGTACATGACGTCAACACCAGAGCCGACCTCCCTCATGCACCAGGTACATCTCGTCTCCCCTCATCACCCCCTGACCACCCACACTTGCCTCCTTCCTGAAAACCACTGATCGCCCCTTACCCCCTTGTGCCTTGCAGCCCGACTATGGCTGCTCGCGCAACGCTACCCTGCAGCGCCCCTCTCACCTTGCAAGCGCCCGTATGCACACCTGGCCGCTAACGCACCATGCAGCCACTTGCGCAGCAACGCAGCAGCGTGACCGCATTGCCAGCGTGGGCCAGAATGCCCGACCCTGGCTGCTTTACTTCTTATGTGGAAGTGGCAGCCTCTGTTTGGCTTTGTGTGTGCCTGGCTGAGAAGCTTCCAGTAGCTTCCGGTTGGGCCCCAGTGCCTGCGCCCAGGCCCATCTCTACAGTTGAGGGCCTGGGCCCTTTACAGTTGGGCACACCCAGGATTTCCAGACTTCGGCCGTTTGCTGCATTTGCACTGATCCCTGGGTAGGTACGTCGACAATGCTGTTTTCCCGTAGGCCCGTGGCCACATCGTGATGTATCTGCCTGGTAATGTGTGTGCCCAGGCGCAACTACCCGGCGCAGCACATGTTTTCTGAAGGGAGCAAGGAGGCTCACGTTTCCTTTTAACCAACGGACGTGCTGCAACTGCCCGAGTACCCGCAATGGAAAAATGTCAAATTTTGGCCTCTTGCTAATATTCAGGCCCGCCTTCACTTAGGGGGGACACAGGGCTTGCTGAGGGCCTCTGCCCAGGACATGTGCATGTCTAATAAGGGCCCTGTGAGGGCTCATTTCTCTCAGCATGCCCTTAGATAAGCAAACACAGCTGATTGTCTCTCTTTCTCTTTTGTTTTGCTCAGTTTGTTCTTTTTTTTTTTCCTTTTTTTTTTTGGGCTCAGTTACTTCTGCAATTAGTGCTTTACAAAACGGAGAGACGGATCTGTAATCATAGTTTTGAGCATTTCTAGCCTTTTAGTTTACAAGTTATGAGAAAATAGATTAATAACCATCAACTGATGTCAGCAGTCTGGGTTATTATGAGAGGAAGCTGGCTGAACACAGCAGTAATGTTAGTGAGAAAAAACAGTTATGTGAAGACGATCCAGTGGGCTGGACGGCCGGCCGGCAGGCAGGCAGGCAGGCTGCAACAGTCGAATCGGTAAATGAGAGTACGTGAAGACGATCCGTTGCGCTTGCATATGAGAACCAATTCAACCTTCAGAATGATGGAAAGATAATGAGGAAGCATCATGTCAGTCAGTATCAATATTCTGCTTAAGGAGTGCCACATGTCATCACTGTAGTGCCAAGCCAGTCCTGTCATCAGTGTTGTCATCATTTGTCCTCCTCCTCCTCCTCCTCCTCCTCCTCCTCCTCCTCCTGCGCGTCGTCCTTTTCTGACTGCCATGATCGTTTTCTCCTCCTCCTCTTCCTTCTCCTCCTCTTCCTTCTCCTTCTTTTATGAGTTAGAATGATGACCTCCTCCTCCTCCTGCTCTTCGTCCTTTTTCTGACTGCCATGATCGTTTCTCCTCCTCCTTCTCCTCCTCCTCCTCCTCTCTCTCCTCCTACTCTTCCTCCTCCCTCTCCTCCTCCTACTCTTCCTCCTCCCTCTCCTCTTACTACTCTTCCTCTTCCGTCTCCTCCTCCTACTCTT
>BFEA01000077.1:2558962-2572845 GCA_003427395.1 Chara braunii | reverse complement strand
ATATAGGAATAAATATATGGATAAAAGATTCTATCCTTCTTATTTCTTTTTTATTTTCAGTGCAATAATCCTTTGTTTTCAAGAAATCATTATATTAAACATATAAGCAATATATAGARCATAATATGATACAATTAATAAATATAATACAAAATACTATAATATTAATTATATAATATAGATTTCTTTTTCATATATATTCTCTATTTATATATCAAATCTCTATTTATATATCAAAAGTAATTGAAAGATCTTTCAATTGATGAGTCGGTGAAACTCCGAGGAAACAGTTTGTCACAGCCCCTCGTTTGTTGTCCTCTTCTCCCTCTCTCTCTGCCTACGGTTTACCGGGCAGTTCTATTTGATGATATATATATATATATATACAGTTTTGGCCCTGAAATAGTTGCCACGCCGATGCGGTGCATTTTCCATTTTTGCCAGTCCGCGGCTTGTGGGCCAACGGGAAAAGTACCCTGACTTCACTGGCGGCTATATACCAGCTGCTTGTAACAACCTATGGATTGGTTGGTGTTGAAAACTTGTTCGGAATACGCTGTCCATGCGCATCTTCCGTCTTCCCTGCATAGAACGTATGTCGTACAGTTGTATTATATGTATATTTGGGGCAGCTTTCCACCTAAGATAGCAGGTGTGGAGCAACTAGAAAGACCACTAAGGGGGTGGGCGGGGGGGGGGTGCTCTTATCACCCCTCCTAGCGGGGTGACTGGTCTATTTAGACAAAAAAAAAAGACCATACGTTATATTTGGATAAGATCGTAGTAGCATGTCCAGTCGAAGTAGCTCAGTGGTTAGAGCACCAGTCGGAAAAGCGCGTTGTGGTACGAGGTTGAAAAACTCAATTGCAGCCTCTCGCATGGACGCCGGCAGGGTGTTAGAGTGCCGCACGGTTGGACACACACCCCCTTGGGCTGACGCATGGTAAGCTATTACAGACACTGCCTGCGCACCACCCAAGGCCTGTCCACGGTGTTGTATGTCGGGTTTTGATACTGTGTGGGTTGCTTGTGGTTGTTGAGTTCTGTTGATCTCCCGAGTCTGGCATATAACACACATGTGCCATTTGCCTTTGTTGCGCGAGTGGTACAGTCTTCAGGTCACATGTCATAGATAATGTGTGCGAGTCTGGCTTGGGACTTTGGGGGGGGGTTTCCTTGTCCAGCTTGGCCTGTCATCTCTTCAACGAACACATAGTTCCCTCTACATAATACTGCACATATCTGGCCTTCGGGCACACGACATATATGTACACAGAGCACGCATAGCCTTCGGGCACATACATCTCGCTACACAGTTACACAGAGCACACATAACCTTCGGGCAGACACAAACATGGCTCGTGAACATATATGTACACATAGCCTACGGTCTCAAACAAACATACACATACATAGCCTCTGGCCACACACATATATACACGCAGCTACGATACTGGGCTGGGGGGTTCTATCAGGTATATGACGGGCGCATGCATGGCTTAGCTCCAGGGGCAGGGATATAAGTCGCTCCGGTTAGTCTGAGTTCGGCCTAGCCTTCGGTAAAAAAGAATTAATACGAATTATAAGTCAGCTTGACCCATCATTGCCATCAGCATGACCTACTGCAAGACTCTATGAACCGGAACAGTTGGAATGAAAGCAATTGGTGCAATTAATATATTATATATTTGAATATTTCGCCCATGCCCTAGGCTACCAGCCTGTCCGCCTGGGTAACCTTGTTTGCCCAGGCCCCCCTGGCCATGCAAGCACCAAAGGAGGTCCCAGCCAAAAAAAAAAAAAAAAAAAAAAAGAAGAAGAAAAAACCTTCAAAAAAGTTAAAAAAAGTATGCAATGCGGAAAAATAAACTGAACAGATTTTGCCTCTGTGTCACATAGAAATTCTCTACCAAATTTAAAACTCAAAATAAAACGTATATATATATATATATATATATATATCGTCAAACAGAGGTGCCCGGAACACCATAGGCAGAGAAGGAGGACAAGAAACAAGGGGCTGTGACAAACTGTTTCGTCAGAGTTTCACAAACTCTGACGAAACAGTTTGTCACAGCCCCTCCCTCTTTTGTTGTCCTCTTCTCCCTCCCTCCCTCCCTCCCTCTCTGCCTACGGTTTACCGGGCAGCTCTGTTTGAATAAATATATACATATATTCTATTTGATGATATATATATATATATATATCGTATATCAGTTTTTATTTTTTTTTGGCCCCGCCGGGCAAGTTGTCCTGGTTTCTGGTAGCCTAGCCCATGGCCCAATATTCTGTGACTCAGAATGCTAGCGATTGTGAAACGGATCTGAAGTTCCAAAATGCGAGCAATTATGGAAAATGAGCAGAAATTTCCAAATGCAAGCAATTTATGAACAACGTTCGACATGCTTGATTAAGCACTGCATGTATGTCTGGAGTCTGAACAGTGAATTGCCATTGGACCCAAGGACAAGAACGAACTGTTTGTTTGATCTTGACTACATGCAGACCTAGGCTACCAGCTGGCTTACCCGGGTGACCTTTTTTGCCCGGGCGGCCCAGCCGTGCAAAGGACCAAAGGCGGTCCCAGCCAAAAAAAAAAAAAAAAAAAAAAAAAAAAACTGAAAAAATAAATGTGAGGCGGAAAATGAACTGAACAACTTTTGCCTTCAGGGTCACATCGAAATTCTTCACCAAATTAAGTTTAATTAACCAAAAAAAAAAAACATTTTTTTTTAATACTTTTTTCTTTGTTTTGTTTTTTTTGGCCTGGCCGGGCAAGTTTTCGTGGGCAACTCTGGTAGCCCAGATGCAGACTGCAATGTTGGAGAATTCCAAACTGGAGTTCTGCTCGGTGTAACCCCGATATTTTTCTGCGGAAAAATTGAGCACTCGTTAAGCATCGCTGATTTTTTTTTTTTTTTTTTAGATAGGTTAATTGAGAATATATATATAAACAGTTTGTCACAGCCCCTCGTTTGTTGTCCTCTTCTCTCTCTCTGCCTACGGTTTACCGGGCAGTTCTGTTTGTGACTCTATATATATCGTCACAAATAAAACCGCCCGGTAAACCGTAGGCAGAGAGGGAGAAGAGGACAACAAACGAGGGGCTGTGACAAACTGTTTCGTCGGAGTTTCACCGACTCATCAGGAGGCTGAACCCTCAACAGTCTGCAGAATCCCCTCACTGATTACACTGTAAATGATAATCTACCTTAACCAAAATCAAAGTAGACTATCACTCACCCACACCAGATGGAAAACTCTACAGACTGTCGGTTCACACCCCATCACCAGCAACAAGCCAGCAAAACACCCACGAAACAAAGAAAGGTCTGTCACAGCCAAAAAATACACTCCAGACACGCCGCTGGCACTAGAGGCATATATATATATATATATATATATATCGTCAAATAGAACTGGCCGGTAAACCGTAGGCAGAGAGGGAGAAGAGGACAACAAACGAGGGGCTGTGACAAACTGTTTCGTCGGATATATATTATATATATATATATATATATTATATATATATTATATATATATATTATATATATATGAGCAAAGGAAAAAAATTCAAAAAACCATCAAGGTCAGCACACCCAAAACTCTGTGTGCTGCCTCATTCCCCATCCCTCTCCCGGTGCAGCTGGTAGGCGGATCCTTCCTGCAGCCAGCCTGTATACCGCCGCATGCCCTCGGATTTCGTCGGGGGGGCGTGGGGGGCGCAGTGGTGGTTTAAACCCACAGGCATATTGCATGAAGGTTCGAATGGGTTGCCATGCTACATACATAGGCGTCGATTCTAAACTCCACCGATCACGAATACCTCGCCTAACTGTTCCCGCTTGAAAAGGATGGCCATCCATAAACCTCCTGAACTAGGCTACCAGAGTGGCCTGGGATCACTTGCCCGGCCAGGCGAAAAAAAAAGAGAAAACAAAAAATGAAAAAAAAAATGAAAAACAAAATGCAAAAAAAAACGAAAAATCTAATTATTTAAGCTTTATTTTTTAAACTTAATGTTTTATTTTAAATTTGGCAAAGATTTTGGATATGACCCTAAAGTTGTTCAGTTTCTTTTTCTGCACAAAATGTTTTTTTTTTTCGATTTTCTTTGGCTGGGACCGTGCCTAGTCCTGAGTAGCATCCTGTTTGCGTTCCAAGGTGAACACGCCCACGTTTGCCCGAACGCGAACGAGCGCTCTCAACCCTCCGAACGCGAACATAAAAATAAATAAATAATGATAATATTATAATAACAATAACAATAACAATAATTCTGAAAAAAAAAAACTGCAAAAAATATATCTCATCTAAAACAACAATACAAGCAACTTTTGCCTTGGGGTGCTGTTCAAATTCTTAGCCAAACGTGAGTTAAAAACCACAAACCGATAATAAAAAAAAAAGAAGGTTAAAAAAATTATGTTTGCCCGAATATGTTCGCAAGCCGTTCGCACGAACATGTTCGCCGTGCGACGTAGCCTAGCTCCTGAACTCGATCCGGACATCCTTCAAAATGGGAGCGATACGAAGAAGATTAACATGATGGCCCCTGCACAAGGATGACTCGCATAAATGAGAAAGAAATTGACTAAACTTTCCTGAAACTAACACTACATTTGTGTTCTTCACAATATCGATAAGCATCAAATGAAGGAGCATCTCCAAGGGGGGTACCAAAAGAAGTGACCCCTTTGAGGGGGTATGGAAGCGGCATCTCCAAGGGGGTATGAAAATGACAAAACACCTCCAAGGGGAGGTATCTCCCAATCCCTCAGTTGTCTTCAACCTTCTCACAAACCAACCTCCACCTCAACACGCCTTTCAACAACGCGGGCACACTTTGCCGTTCTTCATATGCATTTGCTTGTGTCATAGTTTGTCGTGTTCAGTCCTCAAATCTTCTCTCCACATCCTCACCTCCTCATGTAATAAGGTACTTGCCGTGTTCCGACCTCGAATCTTCTCCGCATCTTCACCTACACTTCCACAGTTGTTCTGTCCCAGACTCGTATCTCTGTAAGCCTTAGCCTTACACCAATTCCTCGGGCACTCTTCCTCTTCTGGCCATGCGCGAAGTCATGATTTCCGGACTTTTCATCGCTGACAGCGCACAGCACGAGTATACTCCCACACTCGGCAATTAAACCCGCCAGTCTGTTTCCTAGCCATTTTTTCAAAGTCGCGGCTTGCATGTTGTGGCAGCTTCTGGGCCTCGCTGTCTGGTGCAAAATGGCTGCCTACTCCAGCCAAAAGGTGGCTCACGCTGGTTCCTTTTTCTTTTGACGCGCAGGGTGTATACAGCCACAGAGAAAAGAGCCTCGGAAGGACCTGTGGTTTCAACCGCCATTGCGCAGTATGTGGGGGAGGCTCTTCGATTCTTGCCACGCACCGATTTTTCCCAAACCAGCTCGGGATCCAAAATTTAGAATTCTTTCGATTGATGACGCCAGTCATCCCGATTTTCAGTTGTCCGATCCCCAAGCGATATGGTGCGCCATAACGGCCACATTTTCGCTAACAAGGATGTCAGCAATCAAAATGTCTCGTAAAAAATTGAAACCAATATCTTTAACCCTACCCAACACCCCCTGCATGACCCCCACTAGGCTCCAGCACCGACTTGCGGTAGTGGGTGTGCAAGCTTGCAGGTCACTTTTATGGCCGCTGGTGTGAATTGGATTTTCGTCTTCTTTTGGATTTCAAATGGGCGATGACCTGCCTTCGATTTTTAGCTTTTACTCTTCAGCTCCTTCAGTACACATAACACATGAGCTCGCACCAACTTGGTGTAGTGGGTGTGAAGGCCCGCAGGTCACTTTTCCAGCCGCTGATGCGAATTGGATTTTTGTCTTTTTTTTGGATTTGAAATGGGCGATGCCCTGCCTTTGGTTTTTAGCTTTTAGTCCTCATCTCCTTACAGTATACTTGGCACATGAGGTAAGCAAAGAATTTGAAGTGTCACTGATGGATGGACCACTTTTTTTTTTTAACCCTTGGTTAATGTCGATGAAAGCCAAGGAGAAACGGACCTTCAGCCTCCTTTTGTACGTCCTTCTCCTCCTCCATGAGGATGGTCTACAGGATTCATAGCACCACCACGAACAACGGGTCGTCTTCCTAACCATCTACTTTGCTCTGACAACGGAAGTCCGGTCCGGTGCTCTGACAACGGAAGTCCCGTCCGGGCCAACCAAGATTAACTCGCTGCAGTAGCAGATTGCTCACCGCTGCATCCCGACCTACGACTGGCCGGTAGACCACACAAACCTGGAGCAAAAAGGGTTGGCCTCAGCTTGATGCCCGTGGTGTTTGCGCGCCTTTCTTCCCCCTGCGCAGACAAAACCGGACCATTAAGCACATCTTTATGCAATGCCCCAATGCGTGGTGGGACCCCATCTGGCAGAAGATGGTCCCCAGGACCCCCATGCCCAATGCGTGGTGGGCATGTCGAAGCCTGTGCGGCTGGTTTACGTACTGGTCCATTTTCAGTTTTTGACTAGGCTACCAGCCGGGCCGCCCGGGTCCCCGGTGGCCAGCCCGTGCAAGGACCAGGGAAGGCCCCAGCAAAAAAAAAAAAAAAAAAAAAAAAAAACAAATCCAAAAAATCCCAAAAAAAACTATGTTATGCAGAAAAATAAACTGAACAACTTTTGCCTCAGGGTCACATCGAAATTCTTCACCAAATTTAGAATAAAAAATAAAATTAAAAAATATTTATTTTATTTTTAATATTTTATTATTTTAATTTTTTTTGGCCCGGCCGGGCAAGTGACCCCGGGCCACTCTGGTAGCCTAGGTTTTTGACACATTTCGAGGCATAAAAGAGTGAGAGAGGAGACGAAGAGAAAGTGACCTAACAATCACACCCAACTCGACCAATTGTCCTCCTCTTTTTTTTTTTTTTTTTTTTTTTTTTTTTTTTTTTCAACAGTCCTCAGTTTATTTCGTTTCTTTTGGGGAACATTGTAGTCACACGCAGTTTTGGGGTGGTCTGTTGTGAATGCGAACCATACTCCAATTGACTACCTGAGGGAGTATGCACACTTTCCTGGACGTATGTGGGCTCAATAACAGTCACATTCGGTCAACGAAGTGCTCACGGGAGTCTATACACCTAGGTAGTTGTCTCCTGGAAATGCAGGCTAACTCTTAAAGCCTGGGTTGCAAAAGACAAAGGAGACTCTACGAAAAAAGAGGCACCCCTCTGCTGCCCCCCCTCCTGCCTCCTTCCCCTTTCGCTCTTGCTGACGAAAGGTGAAACTTTGAAGGTGTTGTGAAATCACCGCAGAAGTTAAAAGTTACATCAAGTCTGAGACATGAGAAAGTTAAAAAAACCTGAAAATTAAACCACTAGTATGAAAAGGCATTTGTCACTTTGCAGACCCCCCAAAAAAACGAGTTTCAGGGTTAAGGTTGCAGACCCCAAAAATTTGAGTTTCAGGATGAAGGTCCCCAAGTCAAAAGAGGCCGAGAGGGCAATTAGAAAAACTTGACATTTCCTCGCTACCATGAGTAGATGCCAAGAAGGATAGATCATAGATGATCTACACATGCGTGTAGACTATAGGGGGACCGGAGCATGTGTATAGACTAAACGGGACTCAATGTGATTACGGTGAAGAATGCTGAGCCACTGCCAAGGATGCAAGTACTTTTCAAAGATAGATTTGAAATTGGCGTACCATCAGATAGAGGTCCAGCTCGAAGATCAGAACAAAACTGATATTTACAAAAAAAAAAAACAAAAAAAAAAACCCTGATGTGCATGATGATAGACTGCGCATCCCAAATAATCCGAAATAATTAAGGAGTTCGCTGTCAGTCTAATCCTAGGGGAATGCCACCACACCGAAGGCCATTTTGACGCTAATCTCCTTTATCCGTCCGTGCACGTGGGCTGGAATGAAGCATGACTGCCTAGCTTACATTCAGGGCTGCAAGGTTTGTCTAAGGAACAAGAGTTCCACACAGCCTCCCCCTTTGGACTATTGAAACCGCTACCCATCCCATCAGGTCCCTGCGACTCCATATCTATAGACTTTATAGATACTAAGGTAAAGAGTAGAAATGGGAAAAGTCAAGTGATGGTGATTGTTGATAGATTTTTTTTTTTTTTTTTTTTTTTTTGGTACTACTCCGTGCAGAGGCAAGAAATGACTTGGCGATTAGGGAGTTCTGCAGTCATTTGGTGAAGGAAGGTTTACGGACATCCCTTGACTATTGTTAAGTGATAGGGACAGCCGATTTACAAATCGTCAAGTGATACGAACACTGGCAGCAACTCATGAAGGTCTACGAATCAAAAACTGACTATGTCATCAGGCAGACATCCTGAGACGAATGGACAGAGAGAGAAGGTTAACAGAGACCCTAATTTTCAGCAGACCACTTGCCATGATGCCATTTATAACTCTCAGACCACTTGCCATGCCATTTATAAGAAAACCAAATGGTCAATTAAATCAAACTTGTGAAAAGGACTTCGAACGTGTCAGGGAGAATATTAGAAAAGACAAACATCAAATGATTGAGCAAGCCAATAAGCATCGCAGCCATTCGCAATTTGTTGTGGGTCACTTTTTCTAACTTTTTTTTTTTACCGAGAATCCTGGATGCTCCATCCTATTATTGGTGGGGAGCGGCACCTGCTGGAGAACGGGTCCAGCGTCCCTTTACAGCAAGAGCCTGCCACCATTGATTGCCCTGTTATCGGGGATCCAGTGTGCAGGTATTCATATTCAAATTGTAAACCAAAGAATGACACTCTTGTGCATGGGGTCTATGCCGCCTCTTCGGCCGAAACCTGGCCACCGGATTGATGTCATCACCATAGCAACAACTCCGATTAGTCTTCCTTTCTGAAGGTAACCTGATTTTCGTAACACTGGCCCCCGATCCGAAGCTCGGTCGCACCCCAATATATCAGCCTGACTACCGGCTCGTTTGCAATCGACACCAGCTGCAGTCCAACAGTCTCCTACTTACTCTGCTCCATACCGTTGCATGTCCACCATAGCCAGCTGATGGTGACTTAGTTTGGGTTAAGTCAAAAGAGTTTCCTACTTACTCTGCTCCATACCGTTGCATGTCCACCATAGCCAGCTGATGGTGACTTAGTTTGGGTTAAGTCAAAAGAGTTTCCTACTTACTC
Source organism: Chara braunii (assembly GCA_003427395.1). NCBI lineage: Eukaryota > Viridiplantae > Streptophyta > Charophyceae > Charales > Characeae > Chara > Chara braunii. The sequence goes on along the minus strand of BFEA01000077.1, from coordinate 2,563,688 downwards.
TGCTCCATACCGTTGCATGTCCACCATAGCCAGCTGATGGTGACTTAGTTTGGGTTAAGTCAAAAGAGTTTCTCCCAGAAAATAACATATCGCACAAGTTGCTACCTGCATATAGAGGACCGTGGCAAATTCTTGATGTCGTTGGCGACGTAGATGGTCCTTCCTATGTTGTTGACATTCCACCTCATCTACATACCTGTCCAGTATTTCATGCCTCTAAGTTGCTCCCATGTGTCAGTAATATGATCAGTTCCCATTAAGAAGATCTATGAACCCTCCAGATATGGATGACAAGTATGATGTAGACCATACTTGCAAGCAGACGGACCGGACGAGCGTCCTGTCCGGTCCGCTTTGCCGCGTACGGCACCCTCCCCCCGGACCAGACGGACCCGGACCGGACTGGACAGGCCAATTTTTTTTTTTTTTTTTTTTGGGGTGGGGCGTAACTGGTCGTCGGGCGCACATTCGTGCGCGGCGCGCGTCCGGTCCGGCGGTCTGCCGCACGTGCGGAACCGCCCGGACAGCCTCCGCTTGCAAGTATGATGTAGACTGTGAATAGTTGACGGAGATGTCTACAGATCAGGACGCAGAGGGAGGCCCCATCTCGACAGTAAAAAGTCAGATTTGCTTACCTGGAGCCTACGGACGATCGCTCGCTCATTTACTGGAGATGAGGTAATTGAAGCAGAGCCCCGCATATAGGTGTTAGAGTATATCTCGGATCTGAAACAACTCGTAGTATGGGATTAGCTTATTAAATTCCTATTTAACTTTATAAATTTATTTATTTATTTTGATTTGATTAGATAATAAAAAAAGATAAATACAATAGAAGATAAATAAGATAACTTATATAGGTGCCTATTATGATGAAAGGGCTCGCAAAGGTGTCATCATAGTAGATCTGTAAAGTTCGCAACTTTCTCGGAGGACCTCGAAATCAGGCCGGCGAGAGAGAAAGCCATTTTCATGTTGCAGACCCGAAATTCGAGTTTTGGGGTCAAAAGAGGCGGAGAGGGCCAAAACAGAAAAAGTATCAAGTCGGGTACCCCACAGGCCAGAAAGGTCAAAATTCCACCTCTGGCCTGTGGGGTGAAATATTGATGCCCGGTACAAAGTCGGCCGCAAAGTCCAGGCCCACAATCAAAACTGCAGCAGCGCTCCAAGAAAGTCTTGAAGGTACTGGGCCTCAATATTTCAAAAGCAAACAAGCGGATGGCGTCTGGTACCAGTCGAGTCAGGCCCAGACTCGACTGGTACTTGTCGCCATCCGCCTGTCAAACAGAGGCCAGCGAAGCAACGGCCGAGTCCAAGTCAATAAGAAGACTGGCCCAGCCTCATTCAAGGAGGTTGCCCATTCGCAAGAAGGTGGAAGCACGGTTCGTGCTCGTGCACTGTTGCGAGTGGCTGAGCGCTAAGGAGCCCTGCTGGACAGCGCTGTGCTGTGGTAGATAGAAGGCCATAGTCACACAGTAGTAGTAGTAGTAGACCACGAGTAGGAGGCGGATGTATCCAGGGTTATGATCCTCATAGTAGCAGAGACTGAGAGTGTACAAGAGAGAGAGAGAGAGAGAGAGAGAGAGAGAGAGAGAGAGAGAGAGAGAGAGAGAGAGAGAGAGAGAGAGAGTTGAGTGTTACATACTTCATTGAGGTTGCTGGGTACTGCGCTGATGAGCGCTTGGTGACACGAACTCCGAATCAGTGTAATATGATGTTGCGCTGATGAGCGCTTGGTTACGCGAACTCTCTTGAGCTTTGTATAATATGATCATCCGCACCCACACATTTGTCATTTGGTCGGATACTCGGCGGAGTTCCCAGCATATATCCAGCTTCGCGCCTACACATTACTGTGTAAGTTGTTTCAAGAACTCTGACAGCAGAGCCTCTTGAGAACTCACGAGTTGTCGTAATTCCGAAACAACAGATTCGCTTCTTGCTTCAAAAGTAGCCTTGAAAGCTTCTCGCCAAAACCACGCGGAGTGACAAAAATGAGTATAATTGCACTATGGGCCAAGATACAGTTTCGAATTGCAGTTCAGGCAATGTATACAACCCAGTTTTCTGGCCAGGTAGGGTGCCCCAAGTGCAATAATTACAAACTGTATCTTGCCCCATAGTGCAATTATTATAACTCCTTTTTGTGATTCGACTGAAGTTACGCCTATGATCATTCATTGAATTCTCTGAGCTGCGCTAATCTGGTCACTCCACCTCTGGACTTCGGTGCGGATTTTGGTGTGAACTCTCGTTGTGCATGTGCTTGGAGTGTCAATACAAGTGGTGCGTTGCAAGTATGTTTCCCAGCTAGAAAATCAAAGTTGTGGCGTGAAGACTGACTGCAACGACTCTCGCAAAGTACTAGGGTGCCATGTCGCTGGACATCCATGCAGGCAAAAGGACCAAGGATCAGATCTCGATCTTAGTCGGGTCCCCACGGGCGGCCCCAACCCTTTCACCAAAGATTTTTTTTATTATTATTATTTTTTTTTGAAACGAGGCTTCAATCTATTCGTGGGGAGCAGCACGTGCTGGGAACCGGGCCCAGCGTCCCATATAAAAAATTAACAGATGGTTTGGAAGTATGGCTGAGAGACAAGAACATATGCACAATTCAGAACAAACAACTCAGACATCCCCAATCAATCCCCTGTACCCTGGCAGGCAGCAACATGTAATTCCTTCACTGTGAGACGTAGCAGGGCGCCTTCTAGCATGGCAGCGTGGTTGTCAAAAAAAAAAAAAAAAAAAAAAAAAAAAAAAAACCACGAACCTATGCTTGCAGGGGTCTCCAATATAAGCTTGGGAAGTTAGAAGTAGTGGTAGGTGGTAGGTAGGTAGGTAGTGAAAGGTGAATCGAGAGAAAAATAATAAAATATAGCTTAGTAAAAAAAAAAAAAAACAAGAGGGATCAGAAACAGATTATTGTAGTTGATGGAGGCAATTCACACTCATTTTGAGCAAAACCAGCTAAGAACGAATCTCACTGTCAATAAATTCTAAGGCCTCGCCCCTTCCCATCTTCCCCTCTGCCCCCTCGCCCTCTGCCCCCTCGCCCTCTGCCCGCAACCCGAAAAAAAAAAAAAAAAAAAAAAAAAAAAAAAATTTAGCAAAAAAACGTTAAACAGTCCTCAATTATGTGCCTCGTTGCAACAGTGAAGACCAAGCTGTGGAAACAGATTGGCATTTCCCTCTTTGCAATGTTTGCATGTAGTTCCGAAAGTTCTATCTAGGAGGAACTTCAAAGAAGAAGGACTTCATAAAAGACAGTATTTAAAGAAGACCTGAAAGTTCTGAAACAGATCTCAAGTTCTCAACTGATATCATAAATTTGAGCGAAACAGTACAAATGGAACACCAGTCCCTTGCCCCCCCCCCCCCCTCTTTCTCCTCTCTGCAGCAGAAGAGCAACAATGGCGGTTGTAACCAAAAAGTGGCAAAAACACAACATACAGTATATCACATTAACTTCATAAGATTCCTCCCTTTTTTTTTTCTTTTTTGTTTCTTCTTTTCTTTTCTTTTCTTTTGTTTTCTTCTCTTCCCTTTTCTTTTCATCTCTTGTCCTCTCCTCTCCTCTCCTCTCCTCTCCTCTCCTCTCCTCTCCTCTCTTCTCCTCCTCCTCTCTCCTCCTCCTCTCTCCTCTCCTCTCCTCTCTTCTACTCCTCTCTCCTACTATTCTCTCCTCTCCTCTCCTCACTTCTCTTCTCCTCCCTTCTCCTTCCCTCCCCTCTCCTCTCTGCTCTCTTCTCTGCTCTTCTCTGCTCTCTTCTCTGCTCTCTTCTCTTCTCCTCTCTTCTCCTCTCTTCTCCTCTCTTCTCCTCTCCTCTCTTCTCTTCTCTTCTTTCCAATTTTTTTTGGTTACGTGTGGCAGATTGTTTACTATTAGGCTGAATTGGATGTCAACCTGTGGAAGCACCCTATGTAACTACTGGACAAATTGCATCAGGTTTTCTTTTTCTTGTACTGCGGGTGCGGACAATCAGCAGGAAAGGAAGTCATACATGTCTTGATACATGCCCTGTTCCCCTCGACGGCTACACACCAGACATAGTCAGAGACAAATTGTGCGCCATTTCATTTACCAGAAGCGGAAGCTGAGTTAGTTGCGGGCTATGACGTAGAATATTCTCGTCTCCTCTCCTCTCCTCATCTCCCCTCTGCTCTCCTCTCATTTCCTCTCCTCTCCTCTGCTCTCCTCTGCTCTCCTCTGCTCCCCTTTTCTCCTCTCCTCTTCTCCTCTCTTTTCTTTTCTTTTCTTTTCTTTCCTTTTCTTTCGTTTCTTTTCTTTTCTTTTCTTCCGTTTCTTTTCTTTTCTTTTCTTCCGTTTCTTTTCTTTTCTTTCCTTTATTTTTTTTTTGGGGAAATTTGTCTGGCGCCCCAGTAATTTCCATTGTTTTGCCTTGTGCCCCTCCGACGGCCGATTTGCCCTGTCGCGAGGCTCTGACCACGATTCAAATTTCCCATAAAACCCTTGCGCCAGTTGGGCCTAAAATATTTTCGTTACGCCCCTACCGGTACCCATTCCAAATCCCTACGGGATAGCCGTTTGAGTAGCAGCACAAAAATTGTCCAGATGCCCCTACCGGTACGGTGCATCTTTTCAGCGCGCCTCTATGGCGACGCACATGGCGGCCACTTCATTTCTCTCTCTCTCTCTCTCTCTCTCTCTCTCTCTCTCTCTCTCTCTCTCTCTCTCTCTCTCTCTCTCTCTCTCTCTCTC
>BFEA01000077.1:2446005-2459138 GCA_003427395.1 Chara braunii | reverse complement strand
TCAGTGGCTGCGGACCTATTTGTTCTCTAACCGGGGCTCAAAATGTCCCATGGAGCTGCCAGCAAAACCCAACCCGTCTAAGAGCCCTCTTTATAGCTGGTCCCAACCCTGTTCAGCAGCCCCCCTGTTTAGTGGCGCCCTGTCCGGCCCTCGGTTCCCTTTAAGCCTTTAAGCCCTGATCCCTCATCAAAACCTCATTAAACCCTTGTGTGGCCTTGCGAGCATGGACATCTACCCTGCGTGGAGCGTGATACAGAGCAATGCCGAGCAGCGCAACTGATTCTTTAGGGAGAGAGTATGGCCGGGCGGCTACCAAAACGAGAGTGTACCCTTCTACAAAGCAGATTAGACCATTCTAAGGTGCTGGGTACAATGTTGCAGACTTTATGGAGAGGGATTAGGCCCAACAAACTGCCTGCCTTAGTGTGTGGTCAGCTACTGAGCAGATTAGACCGTTGCGAGGAGCGGGGCTGACCAAGCTGCCTTTTCTTGCTTTGTCCCCGACCCATATTCTGCACCCTTACCTTCTTCCTTACTGTTCCCACAGTTACCTTTATTAGTCCCCTCTACAACGATCCACACCTGGGTTATGTAGTGCTTAGTTGTATGGTCAGCAGAGGTCCCCCCAGCCCCTGTACTGGGGGGGGTCATGCTCACCACAGATACTGCTTGGGTCCAGTGCAGGGCGGTCGTAGTGTCATTGATGAGATACCGAGAAACCATTGGTACTTTATTGGTGTTGTCTGTTGTCACTGAAGAATGCTGATGTAGTTATGATGTGAGCTGGCTGGCCATTCGGTGGTATGGGGGAGGCGGAGGGGACTGAGGGGGAGGGGACGGAGTGCAGGGTGGGGAGGTTATTGGGAGGGGAGGGGGCGGAGAGGGTGTACGGGGACAGAGGCCAGTCGGGACCGGGGGAGGGGGTGTTGGGGTCAGTGGGGGGGAAGTCAACCGGGCAGGGAGGAGGAGGCGATTGGAGAGATGTAGGTGAGGTTGGCGGGGAAGGGGGGGGTCGTGGCAAGGGGGAGCCGGGTGGGGCGGCAGGGGTGGGCCCACCGCATGGGATGTGATCCTGTCGCCTAGGGCTGTGGTTTCCTGCTGTCATTGCGCTTGTAGTCCGTCCTGGCACTGGCGTAGGAAAGCATTCTGGTGGTCTATAAATCCAGCAGTGGTCCTATCCCATCCTGTTTTTCCACAATAGCTTTCCGTTTTCCTGTACCCCAACCAATTTTTTGTGCGGGTCGATCCAGTTTTCCACATTGGGTGGGGAGGACATTGGGAGGGGAGGGGGCGGAGAGGGTGTACGTTGCCATAGTCTCTGCCAGTGTTTTGCTGGCTTTCAACATATTTGCCCGGATGACCTCTGCTAGTTCGACTTTGGCTAGGTAGAAACCAAAAGCGGTGTCTTGCCTTTCAGCTGAGCATCTCATTCTCCAGATCACCATGAGGAGAGCAAGCCTTATGTGTTTGAAGAGGTTTGCTTGAAACAGTGACCACCCCGTCGGATAATCAACAAGTTTGCCTAGGAGGATGAGCGCAATGTTTCATTGAAAGGTTGATCCGGTTATGTCATGCCACAATGCATCCCACCATTGCCACACTTGCACTGCCATCAGGCATGCCGGCAGGCAGTGCTCCAAATCAGCGCACCTGCGTTATGCGTTAGGGCCACAGTGGGAGCAAATAGGGGACATGATACCTGCTTGCTCCAGTTTGGACCTTGAAGTTACACAGGCCGGTGTCGGTAGGCATCGGTGTGTGATTTGCCATTGCAACATTCGGTGGGATGTTGGCATGATGTGTGCGTAGGTGGCCCAATGGATACGGTGCAGTTTCTTTTTATCTACTGGTGAGTCCCTTTTCCACCGGTTTTGGACCACCGGTGTGGAGATGTGCAGTGTGTGCGCCTATTTGTAGCCTTGTCTCACCGAGTACTCCCATATCGGTGTAGGCACTCTCCCTTTCCACTCCCATTCGTCCGGGTCGAATGGGAGTGCACACACTGGAGTGGTCATTTCATAGGCAAAGTATCCTTTGTCGTCTGAGCCCACCACCCTTACCCTAGTCAATCCATCGACCGAGAGCGTGCGGTCCTGCGCACTATCCCTTTTCAACAGCGCCCACCGTGCCCCTGGCATGTCTAGTACATAAGCTTGCACTTGCGCCTCTTGACCGGTGCATTGACCTACCCTAAAAATAGTCATTGGTATGGAATTCCTGGCGCTGCATATGACCCAATCCAGACTGTGGATTGATGGGCCGTTTTGCAGAGCGATTTCCCACGTGGGCAGGATCGCCCTGTGGATTCGGTCCAATTTCTCCTGACGTTTCTTAATGTGTGACAAGGATGGTCGCAGTTGTTCGGCTGTTTTCCAGGCACCCCTGTTGCTATCCCACAAGTGTCCCACCGTGTAAATACCACTCCTCACCCATGTCAGCCACTGAGAGTTGGCTGCGAGGGAGAAGGGCTTCCCATTTCCATCGCACACGTCGGGGTTCCCGAAAATGGGTTGTCTCCATACCTCCTGCCATCTAAGGGGAGGGGACTTTTTGGTGGGCCCCATCTGCCTCCATAGATGCAGCATTTTGGCGCACAATGGGTCGTTTTTTAGATCCTATCTAACATTGTTACGGGTCGTTACATCCCGCCTATGTCGCGGTGGGCCCGGTATTGTCCAAGTCTCATTCGTTAGCCATGTCAGAGGGTGGACTGGGGCGTCTGGGTGAGAGGGAGGGGCCAGGTTTGTCAGTTGTATATACGCCAGTTGGAGCCACGGGACGTCGTTTGCTAGAAGAAGGCGGATGACAACTTTGAACATGAGGGCCTTTATCTCATCCCCCGGATCTAGGATACCTAGACCTCCCACCTTTCTTGGTTGAGCAATGTATTTCCACGCCACCCTTTTTAGACAGTTAGTTAAATTGTGGTCATTTCTCCATAAATAAGTTGACAACGCTGAGCACAGGTTTGCGAGTTGTTTTTTGGGGATCTCCCAAAATGCTGTTTTGTACCAAACAGTAGTTAGTATGATGTTATTGATTGCCAGCGCTCTCCCCACTAGTGATGTGTGTAGTCCATCCCAATTGGCTAGTTTTTGGAGCGCTGTTTGGACCAAGACCTGACCATGATCCATTGGGGGCCCAAGGGCTGTCAGGCGGACCCGGTGGATTCTGATGGCCTCTTCTCTTGGTCTCCAGTTGACTTGAGGCTGTTGCGGTGGATGGGAATCCTGCGGGGATAGCCACCACCCCTCTGTCTTAGTCCCGCAATTGACCTTCATGTCGGCTGCCACTTCAAATGTCTGGATGGTTTCTGTGAGCGCTTTGAGAGATGCAGTTGTGGCTTTAATAAGGACTGTGAGGTCATCTGCAAATAGAGATGTGACCGAGATCATGTGGAGGGGCAATTCTGGGATATCTATACGTTCTATCGCAGGGTTGGCCCTTATCATTGTGACCAATGCCTCCATTACCAACACAAAAAGGAGGGGGGCTACCGGGTCCTCTTGGCGGACCAACCGCTGGAGCGTAAATGGGGGAGACAGATGACCATTGACCAAGATGTTTGTGGCAGCAGATCTGTGCATTATATTGACCCACGCCCTAAATCCCAATCCGAAATTCATTTTCTCCAGGCAGCAATCCAGGAAGTCCCAGTCCACATGGTCATATGCCTTCTCAAAGTCAATAAACAGGACCGCCGCCTCCTTTGGATGCTGACGAGCATATTTGATGGTTTCATTCACTAGGAGCACGTTATCCTGAATGTTTCTTTGTGGCATGAATCTGGTTTGGTCTTGGAAGATGAGATGGTTCATGTGTGGCAGCAGGCGGTTACTCAGTGCCTTTGATACCATTTTATAGGGGAGGGGGAGAAGCGTAATCGGTCGGTAGTTTCTGATGGCAGCTTTATCCCCTTTTTTATAGAGCAGTATGGTCACTCCTTGATTGATTAAGCCCCCGAACGACCCCTCCTCCTGTACCGCCTGCACATATCTGAGTATGCTTTTTTGGAAGATGTCCCAGTACTGAATCCAGAATTCCTTCGGGAATGAATCCAGACCCGGGTTTTTTTCATCGTCCATGGCTGTAAGGGCTTCCAACAACTCATCTGTGGTTAGTGGCTCTTCCAGCTGTTCCTTTTGAATGGATGATAATATTGCTGGGAGGTGTTGGAGCATTGATTGACGGGCTAGGGTCAACCGCTGCACTCCCCAATGGCCTGATTCAGAGGTGTATAGTTTTTGGTAGAACTGGGCTGCGTAGTCTACTATAGCATATGCATTGGTTGCATCCGACTTAGAATGGTCGAAAGGATGACGTAGTGAGGGGATAGTCGCTTGCCTTGCTCTGGCCTTGGCCTTTCTAAAGAAAGCTTTAGCGATTGTGCCGTATGTGTCTTGTCGTCGCACTCTTGCCTGGATGCGCCATGCCTCAGCCTGCGTGTCAAGATAGAACTGCAGTTGTTCCCTGGCGGACTGTAGCCTGTGATAGGTCGTGTCATCCAGGGGGTTAGTCTGGAGTTTAGTGTCCCAACTCTCCAGCTCATTTAGCAGACTATCTAAAATGGCTTTGCGCTGTCGTGCATAGTTGGTGGATAATTTTTTGGTGCTGGTACCGGGTGGACGGTCTACCCACCTTTAAGCGGTATTACCAGTCATTCAGGATGAGCTAAAGTACAAAGTTTCATTCTATTGATTCAATAAAATGAAACTTTGTACTTTAGCTCAATGTTATTATAAAAAATCAATCAAAGGAATGAATATTAAATAAATATATGAGAATATCCATTGAATGAGAATATCTATTGTAACTCTCTCTCTCAATTGCCAGTGTGCTATACCGTCGTTGAACCAATCCACCGTCGAGGTGGTTTGTTGACGTGCTGATTCCCAAAACCCTCAGAAATCATTAATCAAGGTTTTGAGGGCGGGGAGTTTGAGGAGCGAAGAGTTGAATTTGTAAAAACTAGGGCCTCTTTCTATAGGGCAGTGAAAGGACAGACCCATGACTATCCCTCGATGATCGAAGGATCTACATGCACTAAAAGGCATAATATCTGTCACTGTTAGAGCCCCGAGCAGTTCTTCGGAGATCAAGAAAAGATCTATTCGGGAGTTGGACGTGCCTGCCGCATCTCTCGATCTCACGCAGGTGTATGCTCGTTTGGTCGGGTGTAGCGTTCTGTAGGCGTCGTTCAAATGCAAAGTAGCCATGAGTTGTGCTAACATATCCACATCCGGGGCCCAACAATCACGGACCTGCTGTTGACTTTGTGTTGTGGAAGAAGATCGTCTATCCAACATGGGGTCCGGTGTTATGTTGAAGTCTCCAGCCACCACCAGGGGTGTGTCAGTAGGTAGCTCCTGGCTGAAGCGGTGGAGGAAATGCACCTTGTCCAATGGGTCATTCGGGCCGTAAATACTAACAAGCCCAATTTCTTCATCCCCCACCTTTGCCTTCACATATACCCAACGACCTTCTTGTTGGGCAAACTCATGGGCGACGGGTGTCGATCGAGATGATGGAGGAAACCAGATAGCTACACCAGTCGAGGCTCCTGATATCGCCGGAGCCGAGAAAGATGTATAGGGCCACACTCATTTCGCCTTTGCAGTGTGTTTCGACGAGTGTGTGAGGTGTGTTTCTTGTACACATACTACGTCTGGCCAGGCCCCAGTGGTCTCGGATCTCAGCATCCTCCAGATTGCATCTTTTTTTTCTTGTGATGCTTGTGCCAGTCCGTTGAGGTTTATCGCCCGGATTTCTAAATCTGCATTGGCGACCTTCCGTTCTCAGTTCTGGGGGCGCCTGAGGGGGGGCGGGACTGTCTCTTATACACATCTAGATGTGTATAAGAGACAGCGCCTGAGGGGGGGGGGGACATGTGGTGAAGGGGGGGGTGTGGCGGCGGTGGAGAGGGGGGGGGGTGATAAATTGCACAATCCATTGTTTTGTTCATCTATCGCCCGTATGCTTCCCCATTCGTCGCACAGAGTTGACCTACTCCAGAGAAACCCTTGCATCTGACGCATCAGATTCTGAGTCCGAACTGTTGCCCGATTATTGTTCATCTTGTTGTCCACTGTCTCCTTCTCCTTCGTCGAGGAGGTCCATCACCCGGACCGCCAGCAGTCCCAGCTTGTCCTTGTGAGCAGGACCGTCACCGGTGGGTGTGAGCAGTTATGAAGGTATGGTCTGCAGACCGAGGGGTAAGCTTTGAACCAGTTGCCCCTCTTGGGTAGCGGAGTGGAGGGCGGCCCCTATTTCCTCCACGAGCACCTCTGGCCAATATTGGTTGTCTTCGGTGAGCAATCCTCTCCTGTTGCCACAGGTTCCGACCATACTCCTTTCTGTAGAAGACCCCTGGTCTGCTGTTCTCTTGCCAAGCTCTTCCAAGAGCGTGGTGACTGTTATTATAATTGCTTTTGCAACAAGGCCCCAATCTATCTCTTTCGAACAACGGTGTTGATTGACAATTTGTTTAATAGTCTTTTTAGCCAGAATCCTCTGTCGGATTCTCTCCCAGTGCAAAGGAGGGATGGAGTCGTTAAGGGAGCGGTCGGGGAATGAATTTTGCAATACCCAATCCGTGAGGAGTTTCAGTTGTGCCCGTACTCCTTTATCGCGGATCAGTGTGTTTCGCCTTCGTGGCTCGTCTTCCCCGACTGTGGCTTCTGCCACTCCCATTATGTGGTCGTTCTCAGGGTGGACTCCCCCCGCATTTCAGGATTCGTCGAGCCTTCATCGTCTATCCTTCTTATTTGGCCTTCCTCCCTTTGAGCGACCTGTTCCATTTCATAATCCAATCCCAGGTGTACTCCCTCCGGGGGGTACGCATGTCCGAGGGCTGTTGTGGGGTACTCCAACTGTGAGTGTGCTTGCGGAGCGACCGCCTTCTCGCTTTGATATGGCTGTTGATTCTGGTCCCCCAGCGTGACCGTCTGCTGCGGAGCATTGATGTGGGGGGGCATGCCGTAGGGCGGTAGGTGATGGTTAGCTTGTTGTAGACGATGTTGGGGCAGGCAGTGACCCTGCGAGACCGTACTGAGGGTGGGGGTATAGCATCATTGCAGGTGTGTCTGCCAAAACTGATTTTCTTGCAGCATCTGTTCATGATCCAGGAGATGTAGCTGGCCAAAAGCTTGTCCTTGGAGCTGAGTAGAGTGTTGGGCTTCCATCAGCTGGGTTCTGAGATGGGCTTGGCTCCACTTTTCTTGTTGCTCTTGTAAGGCTTGTGCAGCTTGTCACGCCAGGTGGTGGAACAAGGACTGTTGTTCCATTGAGAGCGCAGCCTGCTGGGGAGCGGTTCCCTGGTTTTCCTCCCCCTGCTCTACGTCGGTCGTTCCTTCATCTGACATACATTCTTGATCAGATTTAGTTTCATATTCGGAGATGATATCATGGATGGGAGTGTCCATTACAGATACATATGACCTGCTAGCCCGCCTTGCATTTCCCTGGCAATTGCCTCTTGGAGTTCCTGTTCTGCCTGTTCCTGTTCTTCGAGAAGTCTCTGGTACTTCCCCGTATGGTATCTAGCTGTTTTATCCTTCCCTGGTGTTTGGCGGCTCGTTGACCCTGATCCTGATTCCCCCTTGTGTTCCCCATTCTGCATAGGTGGTGACAGGGGAGTTGGTGCCCTGCCTTGGAGAGTGCCACTTTTTGCGAGTTGTCCGTTGTGTTTATCAGTCCCCTTGTCACTGTGTACGGGCTGTTCACTGTAGGTGTCTGTCTCTGAGAGAGTATTTTGCGAGGTGCCGGGCTAGCAAATGAGGCTGATCTTTTCCCGAAGAAAGTGGGTGCAGTGGCCCGCCGTCGTGGAGATGACCTTCCTTTGTGTGCCCTGCGGCCCTTTCGTCCTTTGTGAGTGTTTGGGCCCCTAGGGCTAGGTTTGGCAGAGCCTTCCCGCATCCCTGGTCCAGGCTTCTATGGTCCCTCAACTGCTGGGTCGTTCGTAACCGTGATTGGGCTGCCTGGAGTAACTTTGTCTCGTTTAACGGTGGGTGTGTTTCTATCGGGATCAGTGTTCTCAGCCCTTGCGTAAGGTTATGCAGGAAGTCAAATCTCAGCAGCTTATTCATTCCTTTTAGGTGAACCCATTACTGTTTGTCCGGACCGGTGTTGGCAAAGAGGGGCTTAGCTGTTCGGTCGTTGGTGGTGGGGCTTTATAAAATGTCCTGAGGGTCCTGAGGGTCGTATCTCGTTTCCGTCGGGGGAGGTCTTTTCCGGGTCGAGCCCAGCCATCTCTGCCGAGCCTGTACTGGGAGGTGCCTTCTCCGTGTACCTCAAAGGGGGCAGCAAGGGCCGAGGTACGAGTGGTAGTGCCGCTAGCTGTTCTGCTGTTTGTACCTGTTGCCTCGGATCCCCATTACCGTCATTAACACATTGAGTTGTTAGCAGGGCAGGCCCCCCTGCATCCCTCTCCTGTACTACCCCAGCTGTTGGCCCGACTAACTTGGCAGTTTGGGGCCCCGGCGCTGCCCCATCCTGCTGTCTATTTTCCTCCTGGGGCTGCTGTTGTTGCTGAGGATAGTGAGGCGGGGTAGAGGATCCCTGTTCGATCAGTACAGGCTGGACTACCATCCACTGGGGTTGCTCAACGTGTCCAGGCCGGGCTACTGTCTGATGTTCGTGCATTCAGTTATTGTTTCAACTCATGTTGAATTCAGATGGACATTCCTATCGACTACGTTTGTTTCGTCTTGATGTAATTATATTTTATCATAAACTTTATTTTCGAGTTATATGTCTAAGGGACTAGGATTACTTGCGAGTTTCACGCTTGGTTGAGAACATCCGAGTCGACTAACATGCATTCCGTACTTAGGAGATCGGCGCCCTAAGGATGGACGACATTCGGGTTCCGATGTAGTTTTTATCGCACGTACCTGTACTATAGCGAAATGAGCAACTTTCGTACGTGGGTCAATAGCTCGGCAGGGATACACCCCTAAGGGTGGTGACAACCCCTTAGGGAAGGTAAGTAGTGCCCCGCAAAAACCTATCCTCTTGTAGGAGACCGTGCGAAGTACGATTGGCGCACCCGACTAGAGCGGCAAGGTGGCAATGCAACCATGTCCGTCTCGGTGGCCTGCGATATTATTTATGTCTTGTCCCCAAGTTGTCTCTTGTTTTGCTTTGTTAACTCCTGTGTGATGTGGCCGGGAGGACCTTCACGTTTTACGACAAAGGTGGAAGTTGATGCGCTCGACAATAGAGAGAGCGCATCAAACCACACAGGTTCTTCTTCGCATTCTCATCCGCCCCGATCAAAAGGATTGGGTCGAGCGGTTGCTGGACGTGGAGTTGGCATACGACTCGTCTATTCATCCGACTATCGGGATGTCGCCCTTTGAGTTCGAGCATGGCTCGCCGGTCACATCATTGTTGGACACCATCATTCCACAGACGACTGAGAGCGACGACCACCTTACCTTCATTCGACGGATGCAAGAGCTCCTTGTCAAGGCATGGGACCAGATGTCGATGACGCAGCAACGCATGAGCCGTCAAGCCAATCGTCAATGTCTTCCTTGTCTGTTCTGCGTGGGCGACCTTATTTGGGCTCTATCGCGGAATTCAGCCTCGAGCAAGATATCGCTCGCAAGCTCCTTCCAAATGGGGCCTACGCACATTGTAGCGCCCGCTGGAGACACACCGGAAGGACCCTCATTTGTAATTCAGGTGCCCACCCACTTGCCCGTCTACCTGGTCTTTCGTTTCGGCAGAATGTGACGGCTTTCTCGGGTGACGATCGCAAGACCCACCCTCCATGGATGGTTTTCAGGAGGTCGGCGACATCATTTCGCAGCGGTGCTTCCGCAACATGCCGACGGAGTACTTGGTACACTTTTCCCATTGTAGCCATAAGGTTGACATGTGCGGAACTCCAGGCTACGGCCCCCTATGTCCTCGCACAAACGCAAACAGCAAGGCAAGCCGACACCTGCAGCTCTATGTCGTACTCGCGTCCAAGTTCCACCATCGGATCGTCAGCTTCGCCCTTGCCCCAGCTCGACTTCATAAGGGGGGGGGGGGGGTTGCATGCTGCAACTGCACACGGGCCCCATTTCGGGGCCCCGACAGTTGCTGAAGGACCCCAGGCTGCTTGCCCATCCCAGGCATGCGACCTGGAGGTCCACAACCACTTTTCAGGCCGCAGGTCCAGGTTTGAGGCAGCATTTATTTATTTATTTATTTATTTGTTTGTTTATTTATTTTTTGCTGACTCTTTGTCTGTTCTATTTTTGTCTCCTTTAGGATTCGGACTTGCAGATGTCGGAACAGACTGGTGGCCTGTTCGGACGTAGGCCACGACTGAGGCCTCCTTCAGGCAGGCTCGCGACTGGGCCCTTTTGGGCCAGGTTCTGTTTCATCCAGTAGTGGACATTCCGTTCTGCATCCGCAGGGAAGGCCTGCGTGTCCGGGAGGGGCCCAGGCAGGCTGTTTTAGGCCACGCCCAGGACCATGACTTTTTCCTGCGATCTGGACCGTGGATCGGACTGACGATCTTGAGGCCCAGATTGCAGGTCATGGGCACAGCACCCAGGCCCAGTGCTACTTACAGCTGGGCCAGCCCAGTTCCTGGGCAGACAGGAGTCCCCACTGGAGCAGCACCCTGCGCTGCACACACACACACGAACACACACGCACACACACACACACACACACACACACACACATAGTCAAATGCATCTTGGGCAGACTGTCGGGGTTCAACCTCCTGATGAGTCGGTGAAAGTCCGACGAAACGGTCTGGTACAGTCATGCTTTTTTTGAGTGTATAGCGAATATGACAACACACACACACACACACACAACAGAGAGAGAGAGAGAGAGAGAGAGAGATAGAGAGAGAGAGAGAGAGAGTTTGGGATTACAGGTCCCAGTGTTAGTATGCCCTGAGGTGGGGGTTTCTTCATGTTGCCTGCTCCAGCGATGCGCCAACCCTCCTGGCTGTGGCCCCACGCCCAGCGTGGTATCAGTAAGGGATCCATCTTGGCACTCTCTGCGTGAAGATGCACTCGTATGTTTTCGTTTTGGGAGTGGTGTGGCGAGGCCCAAAATATGCATCGGAGGCAGAGCCTGGATGTGAGCCACTACTGATGCCATGTCAGCGGATAGGACTTCAGACGCGGGACGCGTCCGCAGTGCTCAATGCGCAAGGCTTCGCGTTTACCGCCGGCGATCTGTTGCTGTGCCTGATCGGACCTGCTATTGGTCTGGAGAATGGGCATGGCCACGTCTTGGTCGTCGATGGCCGTGAATCGGAGCATCCGCACATTGTGATTTCGCAAGAGGCATCTGGACGCATTTGCGGCCAAATCCTACTAATAGTCACGGCCACTAGGCGGCAAGATCTCGATATCGGTGTGTAGTGTACAGAGTCGTTCCTCCTGGAAAATCGGCATCGCGCGTCTCCCCGCCATCCCGCCATCCCGGCATGCCGGCCGGTAAAAATCGAAAAACAAAAAAGAAAAACTGGCCGATCGCGGGGTCCACGTTGCGCCCTCGGCGTTTGTGTTGTCTGTTTTGCCGCGCGCGTCGCAGTTGAAGCGTCGGGTTCCGACCCCTCGTTTTTCAATTTGTTTTTTCTTTTTCCCCCTCCCTTCCTTGTTCCCTCTTTTTTTCAGCTCCCGTCTTTTTCTGTACGTTTGTTTGTTTCGAGATTCGATCTAGATTCGCATGTGGCGGGTGTGGTCCGGCGCGAGGTTGGCGGTTGTGGCCGACGAAGGCTTGCCGATTAGGCGGGGGGGGAGGGGAGGGGGGAGGGGAGGGGGGGGGGGGGGGGGGGGGGGGGGGGGGGGGGGGGGGGGAGGGGAGGGGAGGGGAGGAGAAGAAGGAGGGGAGGAGGAGGGGAGGAGGAGGAAGGGAGGGGGGAGAAGGGGAGAAGAACTTTGCGGGGTGGATCGGTGCTCCAAGGCGCGTTCCAGGCACTCGCTCGCTCGCTCGCTCGATCTCCCCCCCTCTCTCCCCCTCTCTCCCCCTGCACTCGCTGCTGACACAGGAGCGAGGGGGCGAGCGAGCCGCAGAGCGAGAGAGGGAGAGAGAGAGTAGCTATGGCGGTCAGGGCAGTAGTTGGAACCGCCATGGCGGCAGGAGGGGCGACAGCTGCCACCGTGGCTGTTGCAACCAGCCGAGCCGCGGGGGCATCCTCTTCCTCTTCCTCTTCCTCTTCTCTGGCATTGACTCCTGCTGCTCTTCACCATGGCTGCCACGTGGCGTCTCGTTCGTCGTTGACCATCAGGCGGTCAACGCTCTTCGGGGTGATGGAGTCGGAATGGCAGGCTGGAAGCGCAGCAAAGGGTATGGCGGCGGGGCACAGGCAACCCTCCACCACAACGACGGGGTTTGCCCGCTCAGGGACTCCAGGAACGGCTATGGCGGCGCTGAAAGAGGACGAGTACGAAATCGAAGTGGAGAAGCCCATCGGTCTCAAGTTCTACAAAGGGGCTGATGGCGGCACTTACGTTGACGCCATCGCTCCCTCTGGAAATGCTGACAAAACGGGAATGGTGGAGGTGGGCGACAAAGTGCTAGAAACCAGGTATACTTTTACTTTGTCTAACATATTTCTTGACGATTAAGTCGCGCGGTGGCGCTGTGGAGTTGACAATGCGTTCGCTTGCCACGTCATCCACTCAAGCAATCTGCCCTGGGAGAAGCTGTGTATCAACCACCTCCCTCGTGCAGTCATTGTGGTGTCCTCAATGCTAACACAAACTTGCGGCGCAGCCGTTATCGACTGTCATCTGAGAACACAAAGGCGAATGGGGGATGTGGAGAATGGCGATGATGGTGCACGGCTCGCCCCGCCATTGCCATTCGTAGCTTGCTCGGTCGCCCATGCCGTAGTTGTGCCCATTAGCAAGCCGCCCATGTCGCCCACCTCTCCTCTGAATCATCCACGTCGCCCACCCCGTTGCCATACATCCACCAAGCGCACTGCTTGCTCAGCCGTTGTCGCCTGCCATCTACTGCCTCGTGCGTCTAGACATTGCCAGTTATCGAGTGCCACCTGGCAGTCGCAGGCGTTGCTCTCTTGGCGCTGCGTGTGTTTGTGTGCGGGCGCGCATAAACCTGGAGCGCACAGTATCACTCACATACACAACAGACATGGGTATGTGTTT
>BFEA01000077.1:2427146-2430547 GCA_003427395.1 Chara braunii | reverse complement strand
TCTCTCTCTCTCTCTCTCTCTCTCTCTCTCTCTCTCTCTCTCTCTCTCTCTCTCTCTCTGTGTGTGTGTGTGTGTGTGTGTGTGTGTGTGTGTCCACCTTCGCTAGTAGCAGGAACACCAAGCAGTCCCTCCTCTCTCACCCCTCAAGTGCAGGTCGTTGTCAAAGAGCATGTTTGTGAATTTACTCACATGTGCACCTTGGGGAGTGCATTGCACTGCACTTTGTTTTCGCAATCCAGCAGTGACCAGGGTGTGAGTTATATTGTCTTGGTTGGTTTGTGATTGCTAACATCTGCGTCGCTTTTGCTATTGTTACTTTCCGCTTGGTTGGTGTTATACAGGGCTAGGAAGTATGAGGAAGCACTCCTGTCCTTTGGGACAGTACTTGGTCTCAACCCAGAACCGACAGAGGAAGGGGTCGCAAACTATAATGTGGCATGCTGCTATTCAAAGCTCAATCAGGTAGTTTGCCATGAATTAAAAAGATTAAACAACACTTGAGATTGCCGTCCTACAGTCTTTGCCCCCCTTCTGTCCCTCCATTCCAGCTACTCTGTGGCTGTGTGTGTGTATCAACAAAATTTTGCCCAAAAAGGCCCCAAATTCAAAATACAAACTGAAGAGGGGTGTGCATGGGTGGTGGGTGGGTGTGTGCATGGGTGGGTCGGTTGGTCTGTGTGTGTGTGTGTGTGTGTGTGTGTGTGTGTGTGTGTGTGTGCATGCTGTTATGTTCGCTATACAGAACTCCACAAAAAAGCATGACTGCACCATACCGTTTCTTCAGACTTTCACCGACTTGTTGTGTGTATGTATGTGTATGTTGTCATGTTCGTTGTACACAAACTCCACAAAAAAAGCAGGACTGTGCCAGACCTTTTTTTGTGTGTGTGTGTGCGTGTGTGTGTGAAAGTGTGTACGTGCACATGCATGTGTGTGTCTCTGTGCATTGTCTATTTGGTTGTGCTCGATGGTTGCAATAACCATGTTTGTTTACAATTTACCAGTAAATCTTAACAGATGTGGCTATTATGCTGAGGGTATAGTCACACCATCTTTTCCTGGATGTACAGTCCTTATGCCAACATAATGACTCACTCAGGTTTTTATCAAAATAGTCCTTGTCCAGCAAGTTGACGTCAGAGGAGTTATGGTGCCATCTCCCCTTCTCCCCCCCCCCCCCCCCCAATGCCACTGCTCCCTTTTATTCTTGGAATCAACACCCTTTTTCCAGGAAGGTATGGTTCCTTCTTCCCTTCGCCATCCAATTCAAGCACTCCATTCAAAAATTTCAAACTTTGTTTTGGTCTTTCAAAGTCCCAAAATAGCCGATGCATTATCTATTTTTTCTTCTCATTATGCTTCCATCACTTTACTACATCCTTCTCGCTGTGAGAGTATAGTCCGGTTCGCCTTGCTGCTGTTGTTGTGTTTCAACTTTCAACTTTCGACTTTCAACTTTCAACTTTCAACTTTCAACTTTCAACTTTCAACTTTCAACTTTCAATTTGATAGCACATCCTTTTCGCTGATTTTGTTTCATAGCTGACATCTGTGCGATCTTTCGGTTCCTCGCATCGCCCCCCTGTGCATTTCCTTCAGATTGACCAAGCTCTCAATGCTCTGGATGGTGCCATGGCTGCTGGATTTGAAGACTACAAGGTAACGAAGTACTCCCAAGGAGAACATCAACTGTTTTATTTATCCATCTTTCATGTTTCATGTTTCATGTTTCATTTATAGATAGTTCCGTATTCTCGTTTTTTAAGGGTTTTTTTTTGTGATTAGGATGTTTCGGCCTTATCCTTCCAGAGGCTGTCAAAAGTTTGTAAAACAGACATGATCCTGTGACTGGGACTGGCTTAGGAAAACCAGTGGGCCCAACGTAGCTGGTACACCCATGGAGTGCCGAAATTGAATGAATACAATGAAGTCACATGGACTTCGAAGGGAACTACATGAATTCCCATGGGACTACATGAAATACAATGGAACTCAGCTGACATCGAATTCCAATGGAACTACATGAATATCGGCCTCTATGTTTCATACAAGTATGTTGCGAATAGCCAGGCTCGCCAGAGCTGGGACATTTCAGGAAGTGTGCTTCACACACTGTTTCTAGAATAGTACGCATTACCTCAACACTTTGTGTCCAGGGAGATGTACGAATTGCTGCACTTACACTGAAACAGAATAAAATAAATCTAAATGATTCTTAATTACCTGGGGACGGTAAATTTCAATGATGACATCTGAAGGCCATCGCCGTTTTTTTTCTTTCTTTTTTTTTAGTACTGCGGCTACTGCCATGTGAACAACGTAATTGCTCATGCCTGTTTGCTGGATGTGTAGAAGCGTTCTGTAATAACACGAAGGAGAAAGTGTTCGTTCCAGAGTAAAAAAAATAAAGGGAAACCCGGAAAAGCGATCCAGAATATATAGGGGGAGAACTTTCAGGAAAGAAAATAATCATGGAAAGAAAAAACTACAAAAAGTTGAAATGACACCCTGGCCCTGTGTTAGACAGAATGTAGTTGGTCATCTCCGCTGTTGAGGTGTAGGTCATGCAGGTACATTCTATTATTTCAAAATTTCTCCGAGGAGCAGCGAGTTTTTTTCTTTTGTTATTACACACTCCTCTCTCCTCTACATGTCCGGTAGAAAGCACAAAAAGAAAAGAGAATCATTCAAACACTGATGCAAATGCAATCAGACTCGTCTTCTTTCTCACTCAGCATGCATGGAAACAGATGGCAATCACATTGGCGCCAGGTGCCCACACAAAGCTCAGAGATATCACGGCCGAGAACACAGTTCAGATACAAACTTGCCTCGAATGGCTATGGCGCCTGTACGCCCTCACTTCACCCTTCCAACACTGTATCTTCAACAACTGTTCACACGTATGCCTCCCTGGATCTCCCTGGATGTCCCACGCACGCACACAACTCGCTGAACACTCACACACATACACGTTATAGTCTATGTCTAACCTAGCGCAGCTCTGACTGCTTTCTACCTCTACCACCAACTAGCGGCTATGGCCGCTTCATCTCCCTTTCAGCCCACTGCCGGGCACCTGCAGACCTCCTTGCACAAGTCGCTTAGGCAGCGCTTCCGCACGGCTCACAGTCTGAATGAATGAATAACTGGACACTGCCTCTTGATTTATACTTCGGTTGGTCGCTGGTCTGCTTCTTTCCACCGGGCCTAGGGTGCACACAGTCCCACATGGTACTTGCTGACCAGACAAAGTGCGACTGGGACTGGGTACCGCTGACTAGACAAGGTTGGACTAACCACTTGCCCACTTGCCTCTAGCCTAACCTGAGTAATTCTCGAAAGGCCACTTCCAGACCTTCCGGAAGTCTGTAGACTTGGCCTTTCGGGACTGTAGCAGC
>BFEA01000077.1:2419646-2422146 GCA_003427395.1 Chara braunii | reverse complement strand
CCTGGAAACACAGGTTGGAACACAGGACGATGTCGGAACGGAGGTCTAAAGACTGGGAGTTTGGAGGAAATGTCAACGGCAGTGTGCTGGAGGTAAAAGAGCCAGCAGCGGGCATCGCTTGGTGTTAGCTGGAGTGCTTCCTAAGTGTAAAAAGTTTCCTAAAAACACCACTGGCGGGGATGGTTTCTCCCCGAGCGGAAACTCGACGGGAACTGTGTGATGTTTGATCGACTCACCCAAATATGGGGAAGTGAGTGCATAACACAATTTGCCAGTTGGAGTACGGTTGGGATGGAGTCAGAAAGACTAGAAGGATACCACTTCCTCTCTCCCATCCCTTCAATGCTCTATCATGCAGGCTTGCCTTGCATGCTTACACCTCAGCAGAGGATGTCTTTACGACAATATGATGCATTTACAGATGCAAAGGCCATGGCAAAATACAGGCCATGAAATGTTAGTTGAAGAAACCCCTGTTCACTCCTGGTTTTGGATGAGCACATTGAGTGGTCTGGCAAAAAGCCATGCTAGTAGGAGGATCTTAAAGCACCAGTACATGGGCACCTGGGCCGCGGGCCTGACACCTCAAATTCTGGAGGCGCGAAACGAAAACGCGACCACCGATCAAATTTATCAACGGCGGCCCCAGCGTTTGATGTTTCGGCCTCGTTTTCTTGTGGCGACAAGTTTCGGACTGCAAGGCTGGGGCCGTGTACTTGTGGTTTAAACTGACCTGAAATCCTCGCAACAAGATTAAACCCTCGCGACAAGAGGGTTTGCTTAGATTAACTCAAGGGTTAAACTGACTGCAACTCCTTATGGAAGAAGGGTAGTGTAGGGTTGAATGATGAAGGTAGTTATGGGTTTAACTGTCGGAGCGTGGAACTCAGTTCAACTCCTTGTTGAAAGTTACTTAGCACCACTGGAGGGTTAAGCAAGAGAATGGACCGAGTGGATCTGGGTTAACTGGTGGAGCATCGAGCTGTTAGCATAACTGGAGGGTTAAGCAAGAGGATGGACAGAGTGCATCTGGGTTAACTGGTGGAGCGTCAAGCTGAGTTCCACTCCTTGTTGAAGGTTAACTGCGCATAACTGGAGGGGTTAAGAAAGAGGATGGACCGACTGCAACTCCACGGAGCCGAAATCTATTTATTCTGTTGAGACTCTCTACGAGATCGTTGAGTGAGTTCAACTCCTTGTTGAAGGTTAACTCAGCATAACTGGAGGGTTGAGAAAGAGGAAGGGACTGAGTGCAACTCCACTGCCCCCAAACCAATTTATTGTGTTGAGCCTCTCTCTCTTTTCCGCGAGAGCGGGAACCGACCCGGGGTCTGATAATCAGCTGCAGCCAATAGGAGGGCTAACTAGGTTTAGCAGGAAGATGGAGAGGCGAGTCAGGCGACTGCGTTCAATTCCTCACCAAAAATCCCTCAGGGTATTTAAATGCTACACTGTGGTCACCACATGTACATATGAACGTCAACGAACCTTTCTAGGGATGACGGCTGCAAGGGCTATTGCAGATATTCATTGTGAGGAGCACCTACGACGCATCCGGCAAGATGTTTGTTGAGCTTTGTTCCTTTTGCCTTTTGTGCAACTAGCGAAGAAGATGCTTCCCTCCATGTTGATTCATAAGATGCTGTTCATAACTGTGATTCGACTTGGAATTGTCAGAATCAATAATAACAGGATCTAGCTTGAAGGGTGGGGGAGAAGGTGGGACGTAGTAGTACTCTTTGGATTAGCGCATGCCATGTATGTGATGTACCGAGGGCAGGGGAAGGAAAGGGACATCGTCCGTAAGTTTGGTGTACACTTACGTTTTTTATGTACATAATTGGAAGGTGACTTGCAGGCAGTGACCACGAAAGTTTGCTACTTCAGAAGATGGGTCTTTGGTGGGGATGTTCTTGAGCAGTGGCTCTCGTTGGAGGAGAACGAAAGCTTTGGATTGCGCATGCAAGACATAGCTGCTGCTGCGAAGATAGCATCTTATGGAGAGGTAGTGTCATATGGAGAGGTAGTGTCATATGGAGAGGTAGTGTCTTATGGAGAGGTAGCGTCTTGTGGAACTGGTGAGAGTATCTGCCCCGCCGCCCCGCTTCCCCACTTTTCGTAATATTGGAAGATGAGTAAGATCAAGCATTGAGAAGAGGGAGAGAATGGGGTATGGTGAAGTTCAGAAAGGGTTTGACGGATTGATTGATTGGTTTCAAGTTTCAACTTTGAAACTTTAAAGAGGTAATTAATTAATCGTTTGATAGCCTCAGCAGCCACTAGAATGGTAATGAGCAATCAAATGTGTTGTGTCAGGACGAATGGAAGCTGATGACTGTGATGCCCATCTGGTCTCTTTTTGCTTCCGGTTGAGCACCTGCTTGCCAGTTAATTGTTATTGTTGTTGTCTAAACAAGTACTGAAGTGTATTGACTGTGGGCACTGAGCCTGCTGGCCATCGACCTTTTTCGATCGTTTGATCTTAATATCGCCCATCACG
>BFEA01000077.1:2381371-2395457 GCA_003427395.1 Chara braunii | reverse complement strand
CCCCCCCCCCCCCGGGGGGGGGGGGGGGGGGGGGGGGGGCGCAAAACAGACTAGTCATGTTTCTGGACGTGGAAACTGGGATAAATGTGGTGACATTTTTGCAATTCTGTTCTGCAATAAAGAGTGAAATGTAGGCCAAGCTATTCCTGTCCTGGAAAGTCTCTCTGCTGAGGCTGTATTTCGAAACTCTTTGTTTTTAAAAAAGTTTATTTTTACAAGCGTGAAGAAAAGTCGATGAGAACACCAAGTCACCCATCAAAGTTATGCCCTGTTTATGTTGATCATTCTGCATTTTGTTTACGTTGAGCTGATGACGTATTTTTGCTACCTTTGTTTGTAGAAATGACGAGTACCATATTATTCTCGTTCTGTTTTCTCTCTGTCTGCCTTGTTTGTCTGATGCAGGTGAAAGCTCGGGTCTATGCTCCCTTGCATGTAGGAAACCTCATCAGGTTTGGCAAGTGAGTCAGTCACAGTCAGTCTTCCCTTCCTGGCCTGTCGTGTAATGGGGAAAAAATGGTTCCAATGCCCCTTGAGTTTGAACCTGTAATCCATTTGGTCAGCCACGTCAAATTTTATGCTCTGTGATAGGACTGGCTTCCGTGCCATTGTCATGAAATGCGACGAAGCATCAGCGGATCATAGGCTGTTTCTCACTGGGTGCTGCCTTTTCAGGGAGGCCGGAGTGAATGTCCACGGGGGAAAATGGCGGCATTTGCTGTCATGCGTACAGGCGAAGGGATGGTAGTGTAGGCATCAGTGAACAGACTACTGTCATTCCCCTGAATAGAACACATGGTCATTACAGCAGGGCAACTTTCAGTCTAGATATAGCGATAATGCTCGTGCATTCTGTCCATATGAAGCGACTAGTCCAGCATGCCAGCTGTGACCATTACTCGCAGCTGTCATCGTGGTCTCACTTCATCGGCCATGCCGTGTGTGCGTGAGAGAGAGAGAGAGAGAGAGAGAGAGAGAGAGAGAGAGAGAGAGAGAGAGAGAGAGAGAGAGATTGTTCTTTTCTGCACTGCACACTACTCCCATGTGAATAGCAAAATTCTGATGCAGTGTAGTCGGCCGCTGCATGAGAGTCTGTGGTCGAAAAAAAATTGGAGACTTGCTGGATTGTCTGTGGTTGAGAATATGGCAGTCCATTGCACCGTCTGGGTTGGCCACACCGATGCAGGCTATGTCTAAGAAGCTGCCAGATCATCAGATCTGTTATCTTGGTTGTCATTTCTCTTCTTTTCTGTCATGGCTGTCATTTTTATTCTTCCTCTCCTCCTCAACCTGAGTGTGTTCATTCCCTGTGGGGAGATTGTCGGCCAGGCAAAGCGTAAGAGGAGGAAGAAAATGACTTTTGCACTTGAAGAAGATGGTGAGACAGAAAGCAGGGAGAGTGGCTATTGAACACTATGCTACCAAGTACAGCCATAGCTATCTGTTTTCCGACTGCCCAGTCAACGATTGTCTCCCGTGTCAACGAGGGTTGCGAAGGGTTGATTCAACTTGATTGGCATTATGTGATATATTGCACATCCTTTCACTTAGAGCTCCGTCCTAACCTCCTTATCGGTTTCTAATACTTTCTATCTTTCCTTGCAGACCTCACGGATACACATAGCCAGCCATGACTATCTGTGCCAGGGTCAACAGCCGACACAATAACTGTCCTCTTCAGCTTCCGTAGTCATCTTCTTCGGGTGCAAAAGTCTTCGTCAGGTGCAGAAAATCCTGTAGTTGCTGCAGAACGGGATGTCACCGCGCCCGCAAAAATAATTGCAAGTGAAGCCTTCTTTACCTGTCCACCTGCTTGATCTTGCAAAAGCTCCTGTTTCGTGTGGATATGTGGGGTGCCTGTAGGGTAGGCCTAAACTGGTGGGCAAATTGACGTCGTTTGTGTGGATATGTGGGGTGACTCTAGGGTAGGGTAGGGTAGGGTAGGGTAGGGTAGGGTAGGGTAGGGTTATACTGGTGGTCATACTGACGTCATTCTGAACCCTGGGTACAAATGGTACTTGTGTAATGACGGACGGTTTTGTTTGCTTGCATAGCGCTGATTAGTGTGGTTTGGGTGGGATGGTCTGGCGGGTTGTCTCCGGTGAATGCAGATGATTATGTTGAGTGTCGAGACTGTGACCAAGTGCTTCTCTCTTCTCAAAGAAGAGAGATTGCTGCATCTAGAGGATTTTACCGAGACTGTCTGTTGGGGTCCAAGCTCATGACGAGTCTCTGGAAGTTGATGCCATGGCTTTTGTTCCCCCCCCCCCCTCCTCCCTTTTGGGTGTACGTAGACGGGGTATGTATATGCTGAGGCAGGCTGTTCTGTGGGACTATTACCGACTGATCGGCAAGCTGGACCTTGACAGACAATGGGACTTGGAGTCCTCTAGGGTAAGCAATCTCTTTTTTCTGTGAGAAATTTTGAGAAAACGTTTTTTACCGTTTTTCTTTGTAAAATTTTTCTGCAAGTTTTTTTTCAGTGCAAACAACCCTGGCTGAGGGCAACAGGCTGTGCATCATATTGTGCCACAAAATCGCGCAAAAAATCACAAAACGTCTTACTTCGCCACGTGCAAGGAGTGGACAGAGCTGGACGATGTGAATGCCAGCAGACAAGCTCCTTCAGGCATCCCTATAGTCAACTTGATGACCTGTCGAGGCGTCACGCACAAGGAAGCGAGCGGAAATTCCAAAGAAGTTCAAGGGATGGCTGTTTTTTTTTTTTTTTTTTTTTTTTTTTTTGTGTGTGTGTGTGTGTGGCAGTTGCTTACCTGTTGTTTGGGGTTCTCTGTGGGAAGTCATTGCCTTCTCAGCACCCCTTTTTTTGTGTGTGGTGGAAGAGGTCCCTCATTTGCGCCCCCGTTATCTTCCACACTCTCGTTTATGATATTCAATCCCCAGAGAACATAAGGGGTACTCATTTTGTGGGAAGTTGTTACCTTCTTTCTTCTTTTTTTTGTTTCCGCATCAGACGGTCACAAGGATTTTTCTGGCGTTGGGTACGTCGGCCGGTGGGAAGTCGTTACCTTACTCATTACGCATGGGGATTGTTTAACCTCCTTTCGTCAAGGAAGAAAAGAAAAACCAATTCGTTTATCAGTGACTAGTCATCATCTTCATCCTTGATCTTCCGCTCTGACGATTCCGACTGTGATTTCACTGCCTATTCATAAGGCACTCATCATGCTGCTCCTGCTATCCCCTTCTCCCCACTTTTCTACGATGTCTTAGTTCTTTTCCCTCCCTTCCTCATTCTCCTTCCCCGCTTCGACATCAGTAATGATCTTCAGCCTGCACCCTGTTATTACGGTCCTGCTTGTGCTCTTCCTCGACTCTCTAGCTTTGTCATTACCAGTCCCACTGCTCTCCCTCCTCGTCTGTTTCTTGGATCACATTGTCTTCACCCCATCTGTATGCAACACGAAAGCAACATCCACTTGAAATAAAAGTAGTTCGTCCTCCTCTTCCACTTCCTCTCACAGTTCGGTACGTCCCTCTCCTTCTGCTTATGCCCATCCAGAATGAAAACTGAAAGAAGGGAACTCTTCGAAATCATGTGTTTCATACACGAGTTTCAAAATTGGTACAGGGATACTGGCCTGCAACTGCCGTGGCGACCGTGCAGTGTCCTCCTTTTGCAGAACACCTGCGCGCATCACTGCACTGACTCTTTCCACCCCCAACAAATGTGCCCAGAATACATCGACAGGATCACAGATTGTAACACAGCCTCTGTGTGTGTGTGTGTGTGTGCGTGTGTGTGTGTGTGTGTGTGTGTGTGTGTGTGTGTGTGTGTGCAAGCACACATGTTTCCATCCGTTTGTGCGCTTGGGCACATCTTGATGTGTGTGTGTGTGTGGACGAGTTCAGGTGGGTGGGATTACCTGTTTGTGTGAGCTATGTGCTGCAAGCACGAGTGTTGTTCGTATTTTCTTGGGCAGTGTGACATTCTTTATTATTTTCCTTGGGCCACACTGTCCACGATGCTTCTTCCACAGAAAAAGGCTGGAGAGCCAGCCCTTGAGGGGCGTCTACAACACCGGACTGCCCTAGAAAGTACCGGGAGTCCTTACCGGCCTTCCACTTGTTTTTTTTTTTCGGGTGTGCATGCCAAATTGTATTTATGGCCACCCCTCCTTGCAGATGCCCTCAGAGGGCCTTTTGACCCTCCAGCATATCCTGTGGGCGCTTGCCGTGCTCCACACTTTCTACAAAGTACTAGAGGGGCCTATTGACCCTCCACTTCTGTTGTTTTGCTCCTTGTAGCCATGTTTGCCGAGTTGGTACATGCCAAATGATGGATCTGATTTACGGCTGCGTGGATGCCCTGAGACAGCGTACTTGACCCTTGTAGCCATGCTTGCCTTTGGTACATACCGAACGATGGCTCCCTCCAGCATTTTACTGTGGTCGACGAAAGTGCACTGGACCAGCCTAGAAGCACTGGAGGGGCCTACTGGCCCTGCATACTTTTGTTTTTGCGTAGCAAGAGGTCTAGTCTGCTGTACGCCCAGTTCATGACATCTTGGCCGAAGGAGCTCCTGACTGGTGGACGGATTTGATGGATCTTTAAGACTAACATCTGTTGTGCAGGTTGCAGTAGGTGCCGTTTCATTAAAATGACCAATTTGTAGTTTTGTTTGGCCGGTTGGTTAATGATTGGCCTTTGATCTGTTTGTTGAAGCACACTGGATTGATGCGAGGGCAATCGGCTGCCATGGGCTTTGTGCACGAGTCATTTTTGGTTTCTTGAAGCAGAACCCCTTTTTTGCTACCAGCACGGTCACCACAGGGGCTCAAATTCTTCAGGGGGCCCGTTGGATGGCCATTCTGGTGGCTCAAGTGAAGCTGGTCCATGAAAAGGAGGTGATGATCGAAGCCCCCACGTGTTGTGTCACATGCTCGTGTGTTTATGTGAGAGGGTTAGCAGCCCCTCAGTTTCAATTCTCATCCTCCAGAAGATGGGTGCTAATGTCCCTTTTTCTGTTTGTTGAAATTGCGGCTGCAGATCTTCCAGGCTCTATGTCTTCCAAGGACCAATTGATCTGATGCCAGAGGTGTGTGTGCAAACGCTCTACTGTGTGCCTCCCACTGCCACTCTTCAATGGACCCTCAGCCTTTCCTTTCTACTCATAGTTGCAGGCAGAAATTCACGGAAACGAATGTGAAGGCGCTGGTTATATACCTTTAGGCAAGTGGTCGGCATCGAACGAACGTGTGGGCGCGAGTCCTGCATCACCCGACAACAAACATTCAGAAGGATTGGTGTTATATCAGCAATCATATGAAGGTGATAACGTTGGCAATGTAGGGATGGTGGTGGCAAATTATTGCAAATGATGTGGTAGGGGACTGGACTCCACAAATGGGTGACAGCTGACGATCGCTCATTTGTCTGAAACTCTGGCTGACTGTTTTATCACTGGGATTTTTGTCTTTGCCTTTGTCTTTGCAGGAGGGCTTGTCTAAAGCAGAAAGACATGCACTGAAGGTCTTGGAAGCTGTACAGGCACAGAAAGAAAGAGAGTCGTCGCTGGCAAGGGCAGGAGCAGCTAGTCAAGCTGCAGAAGTGACATGGGGAATGCGCGAGGATGCCGAGGAGGAAGAAGAGGTACTCCTGTGGTCGTTTTCTCTGTTACGCTTCTTTTGATGTATGCGGCTTTACTAAGAGGGTCACATCTGCTTCATTCTTTTCATCACTGAACTTGCTTTCATGTTCGCTTGTGTCTTCATTAACTGTCTATCAATCCAGTGTAGCACGCAGGCTACACGATCTTCTAACCTCTGGATCTATGCCTGCCCTCAACTCCTCGACGCATTCCTTGGTGTGCAAGAGGGACACAGATGATTCGGCCTCGGGATTTCCAAACTGAAGTGGTCCCAACTTTTTTTTTTTTTTTTTCTGTGTAACCGACTTTGCCTTCTGTGCCTTTTGTGGTAATGATCAAACTACAGTGGAACTATCGATGGATTGTGTACGGGTATGTGGTGCAGATCTAGCCATTCAATGGTGCACATTTGTGTGAATGCGTGTTCCCAGAAGTAAAACACGCTTCCACAGTTAGCAAGGGAAACTGGAAGAGGAGGCAAAGAGACTGGCACCATCGGCACACAGTTCCTTCTCAGTACCTTCTCGATGCTGTAAAAGGCAATCATGTGGGGGAAGAGAAGATGGATTGAAATGTTCAACCCTTCAGAATGCATCACCTGGATTTGAGCTCACGTGTTACATGCTGAAAGCCTACACATGGGCCCCTCACGGGACCCGAGGTTGGAATAGGGCCCCCAGGTCGCGTCACCGCAACCTGAAGGCCCTATGGCATTCTTACTTGGGCCTGCATCAGAAAAACGCCAGCTTTAGATTATTTCTATATTCTTTTATTTATTTATTTGCTGCTGTTTTTCTAACGGTTGTACTGTTGTCCGTTTTGTGGCCAGGTACACATTTTAGGACCAGGGCCAGATTCAGGCCCAGATGCTGAGCTCCTAAAAACGTTTGGACCTTTTCTTTTGTTTTCGAACAGATTTCTACCTGTTCGGACCCAGGCCGACGGGTACGTCCGCACAGGACCGGTTCGAAGCCAGGTACCAGGAAACTGAATCCTGGACAGGGCCTGGACGTCCGGTAGGGACCCAGGCAGGCCGTTTTTAAGCCAAGGACTGAACCAGTTTCAAAACCTGCGTTCTGGACCGTGGATCGGAGTTTCGATCTGCACGGTCCAGAATGCAGGCCGTGGGTTTTCAGTCCTGGCCCAGCGCTACTTGAGCTGGGCCGTTGCCCAGTTCGTGGACAGAAGGTACCAGGAGAAATCCAGCGTTATGCTGGTTCAGGAACTTCACTGCTGCGCTATTTTGGAGACTCCCTGCTGCGCTATTTCGGGACTGCAGCTGCGCTGCTCATCGGCCATGAGGCACAGCGCTGGAGGAGTCCAGCGCTGAGGAGGGTAGTAGAGTTAGAGAGAGAGAGAGAGAGAGAGAAGAGGACTTACCTGCCCAGCGCCATAGCTGGCTCCGCGGTACCTGCAAGTTCAGCCATCGCCAGGTAAGTACAGGAAGCGCCTAGCTTTCTTCTTCTTCTTCTTCTTCTTCTTCTTCTTCTTCTTCTTCTTCTTCTTCTTCTTCTTCTTCTCCTCTCCTCTTCTCCTCCTACTCCTCCGAAGTTCTTCTTCTTCTTCTTCTTCTTCTTCTTCTTCTCCTCTCCTCTTCTCCTCCTACTCCTCCGAAGTTCTTCTTCTTCTTCTTCTTCTTCTTTGCCAGAGTAGAGATAGAGGTAACTGCAGACATTGTTTGGACACGGCCTTCTGCCTTATTGGACATGACATTCAGATCGGACTTACACCCTACATTGGGATTGAACTGTGTGCGACATTCGGAGATCAGACTTGGGTTGGACTTGGCTCCCTCTATGTCCCTCCCCCTTCTCTCTCGCATGTCTATGGATCTCTCCCCAYGTGTGTGAGCGGAAGGGCAATCTTATCTGGTGTTTTGCCCTTCYGAAGTTTCTCCCTTTCATGTTGTTGTCCACGTGTCCTTTTGATACTAGATCTTCCCCTGCGCTGCTTCCCAGCCTATGATGATGATGATACAAATGTGTTGTTATTGATTTCCCGTTGTTTCACTCCTTGCATCGCACACATTGACACCTTGTGAATGTTGCACCTATGCTGCTGGTTGTCGCCACTTTCGTCATTGGTAGATCCTAGGCTTTCAGTGCATTTCACTTTCTGATATGCTACAAGTGGTATCGGAGCTAGTGCGATGAATCTTGGCAACAACCAATCAATCGATTGATTGATTGGATTGGCGGTTTGCCACCAATCAATCTTCGATTGATTGATCAGTCAATCAGGAGATTGATCGAACTATCGATCAATCAACCAGCAATCATCTGAGATTGATTGATTGATTGATTGATTGATTGATTGATTAGGTTGATTGATTATTTGGCAATTGTTTAATCTTGGAAATTACCCGGAATGAATTATTTCTTTATTTTTTTTCTCGAGAATTTTTTTTCCGAGGAATTATTTATTTTTTTTCCGAGAATTTTTTTTGGAGAAATTATTGTTCTTTTCCGAAAATGATTTTTCTGAGAAATTTGGTTTCTGAGAAATTCTTTTTCCGAGAATTTTTTTTTAACCTTATTTAATTGTTAAATGTCTGCATTTTGACAAATTCAATTCTTTTTCTGAAAATGTCCCTCTACACTTTCACTGCGTAGGTTTGCAAATTCCGTTCTTTTTTGTCTTTTTTTTTTATAAAAAAAAACGGCATTTTTTTCTTTCTGCAACCTACTCGTACTCTAAGTTGTAAAGATACTTCTTTTCTGATTCTCTGCAGTTTGAGCACCGAAGGTTCACATTGCTTCTTGCATCACCTTCGGCACTCAGTGGGATTGGACAGTCTTTTTTTTTCGAATTTTGATTTATTTCTTAATAAAAAATTATTATTTTTTTCTTTTTTGATTAGGGATCTGTTCAATTTGGGATCTGTCCGATCCTTCCCACCTGTCTGCTGCCTACCTGTTCTTTCCCCTCCAGTCCGAATACTGGGCCAGTCTATCGGATTGGCCCATAGGTGACTCTTCAGAGCAGTGCATGCCACCACTCACTCGATCACAAACCAAGACCATGGACCGGAAGGAGGGAGAATCCCTCCTGGCCTATGAGGAACGCCTGGCTGCTTTCATCCAGGAGGCCAATGACAGGGCTGCCGCCGCGGCCGAGGAACGTGGTCGGATTGAGAAAGAAGAGGAGAACTTCGTCAAGAGGAGGCAGACCTGCAGGCGACAGCCGAACACCAGTCACGCCAGCGGGAACGACTGTTCACGCGGGAGACCGTGATCGGCGATGAGACCGCACATTGGGTGGAAGTGGCATCTGCAGACGCGGCCTCGGAGACTGAGAAAGGGCTGTCAGCCCTTGCGCAGGTCTCCCACGACCTCGTGGCCACCTGCGCTCTGCAGCAGGAGGAAATCCTTCACCTGCAGCAGACAGTGGACCAGATGCTCGCACGGCTGCAGGCGTTGGAGAAACAGCCAGCTGCTGTAGCAGCCGCAGGGCCTTCAAACCTTGCCAACCCGTGTTCAAGTTTTGGAGGATGACGTCAGCAATATCAAGCGTGTGCATCAGGAYTTCAGGACGTCGCAGCAAGCAACGAACTTGCAGTTGGAGACGCAGGTCCAGGCTGCTGCCACCGTGACGCCCGCCGCCGCATCCTCCCGACGCCCACCCAAACTGGATGACATTCCAGTTTTCTGTGATCAGTCCAAGACGGAACCGATCCCGTGGTGGCGCCAGTTTACTCTCAGGCTCGACATGCACGATGTCCCGAACAACGACATCCGTGCTTGTACCACCGATCTGGTGGTGCGTGTCAAGCATGGCTGGACAACATCTTGACCAGCCACGGCGTAGCAGTGTCGGAACTGCACACCAAGCTCACTTGGTAGGAGTTGACTGACGCCTGGCACAAGCGATTCCAAGTGGAGCCGCCCGACCTGCAAGCGATGGACAAGCTCAACGAGCTCTATCAGAACACGCTGCTCAGTCAGGACTGGATTACCGAGTTCCAAAGACTCGCCTCCACACCTGACCTGCCGCTTGCATTCCGCGCCATCAAGCACTTGTTTATCATGCGCTCGTGTCCAGCTCTGCAAAACGCGCTGACGCAGATTGCAGAGACACTCGACACATCTGACAAGCTTTTCAGCACAGCGTCACGGATCATTCTGACAAATATCGAAGCCTGCAACGCCGGCCGATCTTCCGCGACGACGAGCGGCACCCAGCCCAAGCCAAAGGTGGCTTGCATTACTTCTACCGAGGCTGCAACACCAAACGAGGGTGAAGTGTTGGCAGGTGCCAGGGATGGTGGCCGGCCGCGCAACAACTACGGCCGCGACAAGACGAAGACTCAGTCCACCTCTACACCGAGCACCGTATCAATCGCCGACGAACCTTGGGCACAATACGGACTCTCGGCGAATTCTTATCGCACGAGACTCAAGTATCGTTACTGCCTCTGGTGCAACAGCACCATCCACGATGCTGCACATTGCCCCATCAAGGGGAAACCCCGTCCGGGAAAGTAGGCGCCGCCGAGGGTGACTCGACACCTCCCTCGACGCCATCGGAAGCGGTTGTGGCCCCGACCGCCCTTTCTTCCGAGGCATATGCGGATGTCGGGAGTCTTCCACTTTCGTTCGAAGACTTCGCTGCCCAGCTCGTTCCTTCACTGGATGCTTCTCAAGGACAAGGTACATGTGCGGCTTTCTCACCGTCCGAAGGTTCTTCAACCAATTCGTCTTCATCAAGGGATTCGGCAAGCGTGTTCAACGAGGAGGCTTGGACCCGCTCACGCCTGAGGATTTCGCTTGGGTTCCTCTCCCTACGACGGGCAACCTTTCGGGGTCGCAAAGCGCAGCCCTATGCGCCCTCTTACACGAGTATCTTTCCTTCCATGCACCACCAACTTCGCCGACGGTAGACGAAGTCGCGGTGGGGGACATGCTTGGCTACGTTGCCAAGGTGGCCCGCRAGTTTGTCTCGCAACGGTWCGCAGAAAACAACGCACCGTTGCTCTACGTTCGCATTCAGATTGGGCAAGCGGCCTGCAACGCTTTGCTAGATTGCGGCGCAACTCGCAACTTCATCAGCCAGTCCTTCATGACTCTGGCCGGCCTTGGCGCACAAGTACGGAGGAAGTCACATCCGACGACGGTCGCTCTTGCCGACGGTAAGATGAAACAACTTTTAGACTGTTACATCTCGGCTGTCCCGGTGTACTTGGCACCGCACGCATGTGAGCCCGTCACTTTTGTCGTGTTGGACACCGACTTCGATGTCATTTTGGGGATGCCTTGGCTTTCTAGCGCGGACCACACGGTCAATTTCCATCGACGCACACTCAGGATTCGTGATGCAACTGGTGCCGAGGTCCCGTGTACTATTCCTCCTCCTCGCTCTTCCATTCGGTGCCAAGTCGTGAGTGCCAAATCTTTTCGAGACACATGCCGTTCCGAGCGTGTCGAAGAGATTGGCATCGCTTTTCTTCGAACCGTCCCGATGGCCGATTCATCGTCCACGGATGTGTCTTCCGACCCCAGTGTGACCCGGTTGTTAGACGAATTCTCGGATGTTTTTGAGACACCCTCCGGTATAGTGCCGGACCGGCCGATCTCTCACGAGATCATATTTGAGGCCGGCGCCGTGCCACCGAAGGGATGCATTTATCGCATGTCCGAGGCGGAGCTCACGGTTCTCCGTGCGCAACTCGACGATCTACTTGACAAGGGTTGGATCCGCCCTAGCAGCTCACCTTACGGTGTGCCCGTTCTCTTCGTTCGGAAGAAGAACAAGGACCTTCGACTTTGCGTTGACTACCGATGCCTCAACGCGCAAACCATCAAGAACGCAGGGCCTCTACCTCGCATTGACGATTTGCTTAAGCGGTTGGGCGGCGCCAAGTACTTTTCGAAGTTGGACCTCAAGTCGGGCTACCATCAGATTTCCATCCGTCCGCAAGATCGGTACAAAACCGCGTTTAAGACGCGATATGGGCATTTTGAGTGGGTAGTTATGCCTTTTGGCCTCACCAATGCCCCGGCCACCTTTCAGGCGGCCATGACCACCGAGTTTCGCGCTATGTTGGACCGCTTTGTCTTGGTCTACTTAGACGACATCCTCGTCTATAGCCGAACTCTAGAGGAGCATCTCGAGCACCTTCGCCGGGTTCTAGAGACTCTTCGGTCAGCCCGGTACAAAGCTAACCGCGACAAATGCGAGTTTGTCCAGCAAGAGCTTGAATACTTGGGTCATTTTGTCTCTCCGGAAGGCATTTGTCCATTGGCGGACAAGATTCAAGCCATCCAGGAGTGGCCCGAGCCGAAGAATGTGACGGACGTCCAATCCTCTTCCTCGACTTGGCCGGTTATTATCAGCGCTTCATCAAGGGTTACTCGAAGATCGCGGCCAACCTAAGCAAGTTACAAAGCGAGGAGCGGCCTTTTGACTTCGACGACRACKCGCGCCATTCTTTTGARACACTCMAAGCGGCACTCTTGTYCGCMGAGGTGTTACATATTTACGACCCGCTTCTAGCTAYGYGCGTSACTACCGATGCGTCGGGCTATGGCATTGGGGCCGTCCTTGAGCAGCACGATGGCACGGACTGGCACCCGGTCGAGTACTTTAGCAAGAAAGTACCTCCCGTGCATTCGATCGATGAYGCWCSRAAGAAGGAGCTTCTTGCCTTCGTCCACGCCCTCAAGCGTTGGCGACATTTCCTCCTTGGTCGGAAAGCATTCCGATGGGTAACGGATAACAATCCGTTGGTATTCTACAAGTTGCAAGACACGATTAACAGTACCATTGCCCGATGGATGGCTTTTATCGACCAGTTTGACTTTTTCCCCGATCACATTCCCGGGAAGTCAAACCGTTTTGCTGACGCCCTCTCACGGCGACCGGATCTTTGCACCGCAGTCTACTCTACCTTCGAGATCGACGACGACTTGCGGCAGAGCTTCATCCGCGGCTATCAAGCCGACCCCCACTTTCGCGACAAGTACGCGAATTGCTCCTCTCTGAATCAGGTGCCTTCGCATTATCGGATTCAAGAGGGCTACTTACTTGTGCATTCACGGGGTAAGGATCTTCTTTGTGTGCCGAGTGATTCACACTTACGCACACGACTTCTTGGCGAGTTTCACGATGCGCCCGCCTCCGGACATTTTGGTGTCAACCGTACACTTGGCCGACTTCGCCAGTGGTTCTATTGGTCCGACCTTCTCAAGGACGCCACCTGCTATTGTGAGTCGTGCGAAGTCTGTCGGCGTTGCAAGTCACGCAACCATCGTCCGTTTGGCGAGCTACACCCACTACCAGTTCCCCTTGGGCGACGGGAAGCGATTGCTATGGATATCACCGGCCCCTTCCCAAAGCACAAGACCGGCGTTGATGGGATCCTCACGGTCGTCGACCGCCTCACCAAGTACGCCATGTTTTTGCCTTGCCGCTACCACGCAAAGGCACCGGAGTTAGCTGAGGTCTTATACACCGGTTGGATTCGCTCCAAGGGCTACCCCAAGGAGATCGTTTGCGACCGGGACACTCGCTTTCTCTCCGACTTTTGGGTCGCCCTCGTCAAGTGATGGGGCTCATCTTTGAAGCCGAGTTCGGCTCGCCACCCGCAAACCGATGGTCAAACGGAAAGGGCGCATCAGACCGCTCAAGTCCTTCTACGCACTCTCATCCGTCCTGACCAGGTTGATTGGGTTAGGCGCTTGCCAGGCGTTGAGTTGGCTTACAACTCATCGATCCATCTGGCTATCGGGATGTCGCCATTCGAATTTGAGCATGGTTCACCCATCTCATCGCCGCTGGACGCCACTTTGCCGCGCACAGCCGAGAGTGACGACCATCTTGCGTTCCTTCGTCGCATGCAAGAGCTTCTTGTCAAGGCACGGGATCAGATGTCGAAGACGCAAATACGGATGAGCCGTCAAGCCAACCGCAATCGCCTTCCTTGCCCGTTCCGCGCCGGCGATCTGGTTCGCCGCGGTGTTCAGCCTTGAGCAAGACATCTCTCGCAAGCTCCTTCCCAAGTGGATGTGGCCTTGGCGCATTCTCTCTGCAGTTGATGACCCCGAGGGGCCTTCATTCCGCATCGCGGTGCCACCTCACTTGCTCGTCCACACGGTGTTCCACTGTTCCAAACTCGCTCCTTTCGTCTCAGCGGAACCCGACGAGTTTCCCGGTCGACGTACGCAAGACCCTCCTTCCATGGACGGATTTCAGGAGGCCGGCTACATCATCACCGACCGGCGCCATGGCAACAAAGAAACAGATTTCCTACTGCAGCCACAAGGCTGACCAT
This sequence comes from Chara braunii, assembly GCA_003427395.1. NCBI lineage: Eukaryota > Viridiplantae > Streptophyta > Charophyceae > Charales > Characeae > Chara > Chara braunii. The sequence continues at coordinate 2,381,576 of BFEA01000077.1, read as the reverse complement.
TGGCTGACGCGTTCGGAACTGCAGGCCACAGCTCCCGCCGTTCTCTCACGTTATCTTAGCAAAGGGAAGACTACGCCGAGCACTTCAGCTCCTCGCCTTCCTCGCTACATTCCGCCATCGGATCGGCAGCTTCGCCCTCGCCCCGGCTCGTCTTCATAAGGAGGGGGGCGTGTTACATGCTGAAAGCCTACACACGGGCCCCTCA
>BFEA01000077.1:2354162-2367447 GCA_003427395.1 Chara braunii | reverse complement strand
TAATGTTGTTGTATTGATTGTTCGAAGATATGTTGGGGGCTTTCTTCATCGAGAGGCGTCAATGTTGTCAATACCTGTGTGTGTGTGTGATCAAGACTTCATAGTTTCTGCTGATTAATCTGTCCGTGCTTGTACACAATGTTCTCATTGTCCCGTTGAGCTGGGTTTCGTGTCCATGGGTTTCATCTACCATGCAGTGTACATCCTCGTGCAGTTCGCCTTTATGAGCCTAGCCGCTTATACCCACAGCTTCGCCCTTCACTAAGTATTTGGTGTCTTTCCGATTTGGTAGTTTTCACAACGCTTTATGAGGGGATCTCTCTGCTTATCCTTTCTTCCCTCTGTTCCTGTCCTCCCCTCACTTATTCCACTCTGTCCCCTCCCTTCCTTCCTTCCTCTCCCTCCTCCCCTCATCCGGACCATCCCTCCTGTCCTTCCACTCTCTGTACTTGCTCCTCTCCCTCCTCTCCCTTCTCTTCCTCCTGTCCCTCCCCTCCTTCCCTTCCCTCCGTTCTTGTCCGTCCTCCCCTCCCTCCCCTGCTTCCCCTTCATCGGTGCTCAAGCGGTGCTCTGTGTTCTGAGTAACAGGCTGGACCAGTATTTGGCCCTGTCCTGGTGTGTATGGTGCTTGATCATGGAGTACCTGGATTGATGGTGGGGCATTTTTGGAACTCGATGAGAGGGTGTAACTCAAGAGTGCATTCTGGACCTTGCTCAGTTGCAGAATGGCAGAGGCTCATGGTGTGGTATTATGGACGTTGTGGGGTTTCACAATGTGGAATGCGGCAGTCCGAAATTTGCTGACTCATTGAGAAGCTGGCGTGTCCAGGCCCTTGGTGAAGGAGAGGGATTTGCTGGGAATTTCTCGGAACGAACTGTTCCTTTATGGAACTGGAAGGATTTGAATATATGACAAGTGGATTAACAGCTCTAGGTGTGCGCCACTCGGGCATTACGCATGTACAACCCCACTTCCCTTTCTAGTTGCTTGCGTTTCTGATAGTCCTGTCTTGCTTTGCTCCTCTCTGGCTTGGTGTAATTGCAGGAGCTGTCACAAGGAGGCCTCACCCAAGGTCAGCAGACACAGATTGCCCGCAATGAACAGAGGATTGAAGTGGTAGGTGGCACAGTGCCATCACGTCTATGCTATTGTTTACACCAGTTTTGTCCTCCTCTTTGCTTCAGGCATGCCTTAATAAAAAGTGGCAAGATTGTTCTGAATACCAAGAGTATGAGCAGATCTCCAGCTTTCAGATCATCAGTTGATGTTTACATGCACGTCTACGCTCTCAGCCTAACACTCAGGTGCCTTTTGGCCATCATTTTTCTAACTTTCCTTCTGTTTTGATGCTGCTGCAGGTCATGGAGGAATTGGAATCGTTGGAAGAAACTCTAAATGAGAGCATCCAAGAAAGCGTTGGGGCAAGGTCGAGGAAGGGAAGAGAGGGAGCTGAAGGTTGGAAGAAGAGAGATGGAAGTGATGAAGAAGCAGAGGACAGGTAAGCAGGGATTGGGAGATGTCAAGGTGATGACCGCCGTCGCGGTTCAACAACAAGTACATCATCTGGAATCTTGGCTTTTCTTCATGGCTAGGGAAAAGTCACCAATTTGGGCCCGACTAGTTTAGGTGAGCACCTTGATTGTAGCAATGGAGATGTGGATTGAGAGGGAACTTTTCTGTCGCACACAGCGCGGGGCAGGGCTGCAGGGGGCAAAAGAACCGTGGGCATGAAATAAGTGCTGGAGTAAGCAGTGGGTATTCTGTTGCTCGGCACTTAAATGGGACTGTGGCCATTGTGCAAAATCACGCAAAGTAGCTCCCGTATTTGAGCGTCCAAGGTTGTTTCTGTGACCATTCACACGTGGCCGAACGATGTTGGTTATGGCTGCAGCCGCTGCACAACTGGAAGTGGCTGTCCCTCCCCTTGGCAGGGGTGGCTGGTTATTCAAGGTTATGTTTTAGTGTCTTATTGTTTTAAGACTGTTTAACTTAAGGAAGGATGGCGAATCAGAATGGCCGTTGAGAATAGCCACACGAGTAGGTTAAATGATGCTTGATTGGAAAGCCATACCCAGAAGATTATGCCATTCAAAAGTTCAAATGGAAAAGGGACATGGTTGGTTGTTGGGATTTCTTTCATCTCTGATATTTGTGGACAGGCGGCCAGTGCATCAGAGACTCCTGCAGCTTAATGTTGCCGGATTATGACACCTAGAGACGTCTGCCTATCTCAGTAGTTGTTACACGGTGCCTTACGGACACAATGAACACTGATGTAAATCAAAGTTGCGTGGGAGTGGTGGTCATGTTGTCTCCTGCTAAGTCCTCCTCAGTTCTTTAGACAGACACTGCAGGTACACTGGTAATCCGACCGGAGTCCTGTGCGTGTGTGTATGTGTGTGTAATAATGTATGTGTGTGCATGTGTATAGATGGCAGTATGTGCCTCAGTTTTTGTGTACTTAGTTTCCTGAGTTTTCCTTAGCTCGCTCTCCCGTCTATTGTGATCGCACAGTCTACTCTGTCTCCCTTTCGTGCCTCCCTGCTGCAATCCAGCTTAGCTGTCCCAAAGATCTTGCTTTCTTGTTACGTTCCGCGCTCTTTTCGTCCATGTGCCCTGGTCGTTAGACTTGCCAGGGAGGAGGGGGCTTTCTGTCTGTCAACAAGGTGAGTCCTTTGCCCATCAATACCGTTGTATGACTTGTACTCCATAGCTTCTCTGCCCGTGCGGGCCTTGGGAAGGCTGAATTGCGGCATCCAGTCGCTTGTAGTCTGCGTGGAGACGGTCTGTTGTCAGAATGTTGCTCCTGTGTTTGCGGCCGTATTCCTGTTGGTTAAGCATTTGGAGTGAGTTCAATTTTGACAGACAAAGGGTCTCATAGCGTTTGACATGTATCGAAGGGGCCCAAATACCGGATAGGGAAGCTTGTCGTCACACCATGGGTCATATAGTGGAGGAGAAGACCGTTTGGACCCGTTGTATAGCGAGGGGTACGTGCGTGCAACTGCAAACAAATGCAGGTGTACGCCAGCCAACTGTCCGAGGTTAGCGAGACCTTCTCTTCCTTTTTGTTTGTTCCCTTCTTTCCATTGGAACAGCATTAGCGTCTAATGTTTTTTCAACAATAAGTGCTGATCAGGATTGATTTTATGTCGTGTTTATCAAAAGGTATACTACCGACCTGTTGATCAACAGGTATATGGGTGTACCATCCAGCTACAAGGCTGGGTGTAATCTTTTCTTCCTGTTTGGTTACTTCCCCTCTTTTCTGATCTGTGGGGGGTTGGGTGGGTGTTGATGGAAACAGCGACAGTGATGAATTCTACGATCGAGCTGGGGCATCGAGAAAGAAGGTGATGATCAGCAGGAAAGGAGCGCCACAGACTCCGATAGTGGAGACGGCAGAGACACTTCTACAGAAGAAATATGATCTGGAGAGGAAAAAGGAAGAACTGCAGCGCTCACTGAAAGCTGAAGAGGAGGCAAAGAATCGAGGACAAACAGGCAAAGCAAGCGACAAAGATAGCGACGACGGTGCCAAACGTAAAGATGGTGGCAGTCAGCAAATGAACCCCGAGAAGGCGGACTCAGATGACCCTCTTGACCAGTTCATGAGCAATGTGTCTACTCAGATCGGTAGGTCCTAAATGACCTTCTGGAACACTAAGAAACTGTGTGTACGCACACACACACACACACACACACACGCAGTGGAATGGCTGGTGATGATGTTTTCTTACCCAAACGTAGCCTGGCTGGAATTCGATTGCAGCTTGGCGGGTCCTGGTCCTGGTGTGTTCCTGCTCTTGTTTCAGTTGTTTGTTTTATCCTTTCAATTTGGCAGTCCTGCTCCTTATGCAGCTGCTTACCCTTCTCCTCTGCATACCCTTGCATTCTTGATTCCCTGCCTCCCTGCCTTGCCCGCCTCATCCTCTCTGCCTCTCTGCCGACCATGTTTGTGGCGGCCGACCTTGCTCATCTTGCGGCACTTCCTTCCGTCCTGCCCTGCCATCTTCCTATTTGTAATCCTTTCTTGTCTTTGTCTGCTCCTATTCTGCTTCCTTGTCTGGTGGCCATCGACCTGGTGTGTTGTTTGTGTACATGGGTACTCACAGCCTTCTACAGAGGTATCCTTCTCCTCCAGGAAAGAAACTTGCTATTCTGACCTCCACAATCACTTGGCATTTACCAGGCACTAAAAGCTTAAGGTAATGCAGTCAGTCTTTTCCTGGTATGATTCAGAAGTCGTCATTTGCCCGAAGTCGTACATGCAAACGTATAGTGGCTATGAGATCCTGCTCTCCTGTGCTACCCCTTTCTCTGTCTCTCTTACACTTTCAGAAATCCCTTCTGACATCTTGCGGTTCGCAAACAAAGTTTGGACCTTTTGCCCACCGTTACAGGGAAGCAGCAGTGGCAGCTGCAGGAACGTTGCCATCAGTAGCAGCGGACGGAGAGAGAGAGCAGTGATGATCAAGAGAAAATGAAGTACGGAGCCGCCAGTACCTCCAAGCCTCATTTTCCCAATGCTCTTCTTTGCCCATCTGTGGAACATCAAAACTGTCGTAGGGATCGGGCCTGGCAGTGATGGTGAATGTACCCTGCATCCATGATTCTGTTTTTCAGATTTTGTTGTTGAAGGAAGTGAGAGCGAAGGAATCGCCAAATTGGGGACCCTGAAGATGTTTTGGCCCCCTCCCCAGGACCACTGACCTCCCGCAGAGCAAACCTTTGTACCCAGTGTGTTAACAAGAGGTGCATATTTGTGTAGAGCTGGGTGGGGTATTGGTGGCCTAAGCAGCCTTTTCATGGATGTACAGAAATAAACCATAAAACTCCGAAAGGTGACTGCATTAGAATATGAAAGCAAGGTCATGTACATCTCAGAGAGAGAGAGAAATGTCTAGAAATTTATAATGACTCGTTATGCACTGAAAAAGTAAAAACAAAAGAAAAAGTAAGGCAGGCATTCAAGGTCATTGAAAAGATGGTCCATGAAGGAAACAGCAATCTTCGCGTCGACTGATTGCTAAAGTTGGGTGTGTGCATCTGTGTTGCAGAGAAGGACAGGTCTTCTGGTCTGAAGAGACAGTTGGAAGAGCTTGAGGAGTCGCTGGAAAGGGTTGTTCACCTGTTGAAAATTGCAGACCCTTCTGGAGAGGCACAGCAGAACTGGAAACCTAAATATGGTAAACATGGCACGCCCAGGCAACAGCAAACAGGAGTGAAGGTCTTATCTCATCCCTCAGACAAGCACCAGGACGCGTTGTCTAGGATGCAACACTGCTCTTCAGCCCCGTCGACGGCAAATAAACCTCAAGAAAGAGAGGAAGTGGTGAATAGGATGAAAGCTCCAGAGAGTGCGGAGAGGCCAAGAGTTCTGAGCCCAGTTGATTCTAACGAGCCCGATGTCGGATCAGAAGTCGAGAGAAGTGCAGGGGGAGAGAAAGTGAGGGAGGTCATGGGACCTCCTCCGCCTCGTCCCATCAAAGGCCCACTGTGGTTGGGCGCTACCCGGCCATCAGTGGGTGGCACCTCTTGCGAGCAAGCACCCGTTTCAGTGCACGAGGGAGAGGAGAAACGGCAAGGTAGGACATCTACAGAGGGTTCCTTCATTGGGCGAAAGGAGCTGAAGAAGCAGCGAGGGATGGAGCAGCTGGATGGGAAAGAAGAACAAGTGACAAAGAAGATGCACAGAGAGAATGCTGAGGCAGCAGCGGCTGAAGATGTGGCATTATTGCTTAAGCATTCCGGTTGTCGGCGGGAGGATGAAGAGAGGGGAGTTGATGATGATGGCAAGTGGGGGAAGAAGAGGAAAAGGGGCGCAGATAGCAGTGAAGGAGGGAAGAGGAATGGGGTTTCCTCCTCTCCGCATGGCAAAGATGATGATGATGGTGATATGGCAATGTCCGGGCGCATCGAGTGGGTACCTCCACAAGGTCAGAATATATTCGATCACTGAACTGGAATCTATGCAAGTTTTGGGGGGGAAAAAAGGTTCCGGCTCCTTCCATTCTGGGGAGCAGCTGTCCGATTCCCCCTTTTTTTTTTCTTTTTTTTTTTAATAAAACAGGGCCTTATGGTCCTGGCTCCTTCTATTCTGGGGAGCGTCAGTCCGGTTCCTCTTCCCCCGGCAAGTCAATAAGCATGTTACATTGGAAAGTACACACTTCCTTCAGTTAGGCCGAAGGACCCCTGATCAGCATTGATTGCTCCATCTTGGTGGAGGATTGACTGTCAGCTTGCCATGACCCACTCTTCCCTCTCAGACCTGGTCACCAGGCCTGCCAGATAGTGCTACTCTTCCTAGAAAGAGCTCGGTCGTTGTTCCTGTTACTTTGATTCTTCCCTGCTCAGTTTCCCTGTCCATACTTCCTACTATCTCTGTCCCAGTTCTTTATTCCCCATCCTAAAACCCTAAACCCTCAACCTATGTACCCCTCCTCCGAACTCCCTTGGAGTCGACTTTCCTCTTTAAAGTTCTGAACCAGGAGAATATTGTCCTTGCGCCGTTCTCTGCTGTCCCTCTCTTCTTCCTGAGTTTGAGTTGTGTCAGTCCTTCCAACGAATGTGGTCGTCCCTCGAGTCAGCCACCTTGCCTTCTAACAACCAGACCTTACTGAACAACCAGACCTTAGAGAATTTCCTCCGCCATCTGCAGAGATTTTTTATTTTATTTTTTTATTTTTTTATTTTTTTTTAAACACCCCATAGCTACCCCTATATCCATTTCTTTTCCTTTTTTTGTGTTTTTTTTTTTTTTTTTTTTTTTTTTAGCAGTCCCCTCCACCGCCCTACACTTAAGTTCCCCCTAACTCTACTAAGATTCTAAACCCTAAACCCTACCCCTCGCTTTGCTGTAATACTTGTGAATACTCCACCTACTTGGAGGAGTGACTGCCGGCTTGCATCGGATGTCCTCTTTCCTCTCGGTCCGGACATCCCTGTCTGTCAGCCCACACCGTTGCCCTAAGAACCCCCCCACTGTCCTTGTCCCCTCATCTCTGCCAATCCGTCTTTCCTTTCCTTTACCTGAACAGCCCTGTTTTCAAGGGACCCCCGAACCCTAACCATTGATACAGTCTGCCGATTGAACTTAGCCATGTGCCTTTGAATCCTCCGGCTGGGGTTACCACCTCTGGCCTTGACCCTTGTTACTACCCCCCTCTGGCCGTCGGGTTGTGATGATCTTCCGGGTATACCCCAACACCCCGCCAAACTGCATCCTTGATGTTTGCCCGTCGGGTCCTGTGGGAGCCCCGCCTGACCTTCCTCCCCCGATCTTTGTCCCAGTTCCTCTTGTTTACCCCCCCTCACTGGGTCTTACTGGCTTGTCGATATTTCCTTCTCTTTCCCTTTATCCTACCCCTCTCTTGTTCCCTGGTTTCATCCTCCCTCTTCTCTCCATGTAAAGCGAAGTTGTGTGCCTCTGACCTCTGCTACTGCCCCTTGACCCAAAGTGTTGTGATTAAACTTTTTAATTATCTCCTCCTCTTGCCCTGGTCTTTGCCGTGCCTGCTGTCTCACCCTTTTCCACTGCGCATTGAGATGTGTTTCCATTGCCTTGAGGAGCAGCTCCCTGGCTTCCTCTCTATGCATTAGCGTTCCTTCCATAGTAGCCTGACATCTCCTCTTCCAAATGATCCACAGCCCATATTGCCTCAGCAGCTGAAAGATATGTCTCTGATAGGGTTGCATCTGTTTGGGTACCCCAGCCCCCAAGAGCCTAGCAATTCTTGATTCTGGGAAAGCGATTTTTGCCACCTGTTTCCAGATTCCCCTGACTTGTTCCCACATCCCTTCCGCCTCCTTGCACTCCAGTAGATAATGTACCAATGTTTCTGGAATCCCTTCTTGGCACACTCTGCATAGTTCAGCTTCCTCGCTTCTCTGATTGTGACTTCTTCTTTTGTTGAGCCACACATTCACTGGCAGTGCCACGTGGGCTATTAGCCATTGCATACTCCTCACCTGTCCCAGTCTTATAGATAAAATACTTGACCACGGTATGTCTGGCATTTGGCTTCTGGGGACCCCCAGCCTTTTCTCCCAGCGTTTGAGCAGAGTAAGTCCCGTAGACAGGGATCTGTTCCTCAATCTGTACCCTGTTTTTGTGGTATAGTGGAGGATATTAATTCTCCTTGCTACTCTTGATTGTCCCCCCCTAATGTTCCAGGCCCATTCTCCGGGATCCACCTCTAGCTCCTCGATTGGTACTGTTGAATTGTACACTGTGAACTCCTCCATCTCTATCACTCTTACCTTCCGCAACCCTTGTTTGAGAATGTACAGTGGCGCTTTTGATGTCCTGTCCAATTGGGACGTGGTGTTGCACGGCTGTATTATGTCGTATTTGTCCGCTGCTGCCTCATCTTCCCATGTAGCTGCTGCCTCATCTTCCCATGTAGCCCAATCTCCCTCCCTCCATTGCTTTCCCCCCCTCAACAACTGCACCCAGGTTGGATGTATGGAGCCTGTGACTACACTCAGATTGTCCTGAAGGTTGTGACACCCCTTCAATATCCTCCTCAGCTCCTCTGTTGTTTTCCATCGGTTGCTTTCCTCGTCCCAAATGTGTTTGATCTGCCATACCCCGTGTTCCAACCATCTACCCCATCTTGAGTCCTTGCTTGTTAATGTTAGAGGCTTTCCAGCATTGTCCTTAATGCTTGTGTTGCAGAATAACGGTTGTCTTAATACCTCCTCTCTTGTAGTAGGCTCTCTTACCTGAGCTGGGAAGACTTCCTTCCACAATTTGTCTTAGTTGTAGCCAATAAGCCGGATTTCTAGCTCTCCCTCCTTGTATTCCTTTATTCTCCTCCCTGTGGCCCATTTTAGCCCAGTTACTACACATAATCCAGAACAGCCCCGTCATGTTGCTCGAAGTTTTGTACCTGGCTATCTGTCTAATCCTTTCCAGTACTAATGACGTCCATGATAACCTGGGCTGTGAGATTAGGTTGACCACCCATTTTGTTTGAAGCGCTTTCAACTGCTGGGTTGGGTCGAGAATACCTAAGCCCCCTTGCCCTTTGGGTCTGGTTACTGTTTTCCATGCCACCTTGGCTATGAAATGGTCCGTGTTGTGCTTCGCCGTCCATAAGAAGGCTGCTGCCTTTCTCCTAAGCTGGGCCGACGCGGCCTTGGGCGGGGTCCAGATAGACCCCGCATACCACATCATGGAGAAAATTGATGCATTCAAAATCAGTGCTCTTCCATATATTGAGGTGTACACTGCCGACCAAGCACCGAACTTTGCTAACGCCTTGGCCATAATGTCCGCCGCCATTGAATGGTGAGTCCCCTCTTCTGTTATTTTGATCCCTAGGTACCGGAGTGGTTGCTGTGGCGTCATCCACTGAAGCCCTTCCGGGCTTGTGACCGGGATCTGATTTTCTCGATTCAGCTCTGCTAGCCACCACCCCACTGTTTTGCGCCAATTGACTTTCATTTCCGACGCCAGTTGGAAAGCTTCCATTGCCCTTGTTAGCACTTGAAAGGAAGAGTCTGTTGCTCTGATCAAGGCTGTCAAGTCGTCTGCGAACAAGAGCGTCGTGGGGAGCTCAACCCTGTGTCCTTGCTGGTCAGGCGGTGCTATTAGTCTCTCTATTGACGGGTCCTGTCTTAGAAAAGAGGCTATTGCCTCCATTATAAAGAGAAAGATAGGAGCTGCTAAGGGGTCCCCCTGCCCAACCGATCTTGACATCGGGTAGGTCGAAGATAAGTGACCATTAACCTGCACTTGTCCCCTCGCATTGTTATAGAAAACTCTTATCCATTTCGGCCCTACCCCCATTCTTTCCATGCACAGTTGCAAGAAGGACCAACTGACCTGGTCATATGCCTTTTCGAAATCAAAAAAAAGGATGGCAGCGTTGATTCTCTTGTCTTTTATATACCGGACAGATTCTGTTAGACACATGACATTGTCTAGTATAAACCTACCCGGAATGAATCCTGTTTGATCCAGATGGAAGCAACCCGCCGTGATCTTTGATAAGCGATTAGCTAGTGCTTTGGCTATTATCTTGTGTGTGAGGGTCAATAAGGTTATTGGCCTGTAATTTCGTATGTCCACTGGACTCCCCTTCTTGTAAAGCAGCGTGACTATCCCAGTTGCGGCCTCACTTCCTATACCCTCATCCTGCCATGCCTGTTCTAGAAAGGCCAGGTATTCTTCGCCCAAAATTGGCCAGAATTCTAGCCAGAATTCTCTGGTCAGACCGTCCTTTCCGGGGGTTTTGTGCGGAGCCATTGTTTTTAGTGCATCCCATAACTCTTCCTGTGTTAAAGGTTCGTCCAGCATGGCCGCATGCTTTCGTGATATTGTGTTCTGCAGATAATTCAGAAACTTGATCGCCCCTCCTCTACCCTTATCCTCGGGAGCTGGTCTTCGTTTGATGTGTAAAGTTTACTGTAGAAATCGAAGGCTACCCTTAACATCCCTTCTTTGTCTGAGGTAAGCCCCCCTTCCCCTTCTAATTGCTCTATAAGGTTATTCCTGCCCTAGACTTTATTTTTTGGAAGAAGAATTTGGTCATTCTCTCTCCCTCCTCCCATTCCTTGATTCTAGCTCTCATTTGTAAGCCTTTCATTCTCCACCGTTGCCAATCTGCCGATTCCTATTACACTGGCAAGTCAAAATATTTATTTTGCCATATTTTTTGTGTTTCTTTTAACTTTTTTCCTTTTTTGATTGCATTGTCTGACCGTGGACTGGCTTCTTTTCTCATGGTAATAATGTGCACCTTTGGAGGGGAGGGGGGAAAGAAGTGCACCTTACTTTGCCAATAGGTAAGGAACTCTGCAGTTTAGAAAAAGTTGGGGTGCCTGTTGCTCTTTTCCTTGGAAGCCGGAAATAACTCGATAATGTTCGAAAATGCTTTGCTTGTGGCGTCTGCTGTGTTCTGGTTCTGTGCTTTGGTTTTGTGACGATGCTTGCTTGCTCGCATTTGCCGTTCGTTTCTTCCCCCCCCCCCCCCCCCTAGCATATTCCACCCTCATCTGGGTGTGCAGATTCATTTTGAGATCTGGATTCTGATTTCCCCTCGCACATGGCCTCCTCCTCCTTGTTCTGTGAATTGGTCCTACAGGTCAGACAGGGGACGGGCGTACAAGTCTTAATGACAAACTCGGCTACTGAGCTCGACTTCAGCAGGGAGGTCAGTGTTCTTGTTTGCCGTGTGGTTATATGGTCAAGCGACGAAGTGAGAGTATGTGAACTTCTTCCCTGTCCTTTTTGTCTTGTTGGCAGTGGGCAGCACGCCTGGACGAGGAGGATGAAAGCATTTTGCAAGATTGTCGCGTCCAGTCGAGAAGAACTCTACTGCATGAGTGGATGCTGCCCTGTAACTGAGGATTCTGGCGTGTGTTGTCTGGCGTCCCGGTGCTTACATATCGTGGACGCCAGACAGACTGCCAAGTATGATAGACGCCAAACAGACAATCCCTGGGTATGTTGTCTTGCTTTTCACCACAGACCAGCGTATAGAGAAAATAGCCACACCGCACCTGCCACTCTTTCACAAGCTTACAGCAATGCATAGCTTGTTCTGCACCTGTACGACTTCCTCGGCAACACCTCGTGCTCGCCTTCGGAGTTCGTTACAAAGTGTTTCGTCGTTGCAACACTTTTTCCGTAAAGTTGTCTCAAATTCGCGTCATAGAGAAGAAATACTTATGTGACGCATGTGGTTGTGATCACCAGCTGTGGTCAGCAGTCCCTGAGGTCAAGTTCGAGGATGTCATCTGAAGTTGAGATTGGCGACAGACTCTGCGGACACGATAGATGAGAATGAGCGCAATCGAGCTCAACAATAGTCTCTGCGGTCAAAGATCGACACCTGCCGCTGCTGTCAAGATCGTCACCGGTCTGTGTGGCCAAGCTCGATGGCCTATCTCTGCTGTCAAGATCGATAAGATAGTGTCTGCAGTCAGGATCAACGCTAGCTTCGCGACCAAGATCGACATCAGTTTCTGCGACCTAGATTGAACACAATCTCGACAGCTGAGATCGATAATAGTCTCTGTGGTGACTGCAGATCGATGCTAGCCTTGCGACCAAGATCGACATCTGTTTCTGCGACCTAGATTGATGATGACAATCTCTACAGCCGAGATCGATGATAGTCTCTGCGGTCAAGATCGATGCCATCCTCTGTGGTCAAGATCAACGACAGTTTCTGCGCCCAAGGTCAATGAAAACCTCTACAGTCATAATCGACGATAGTCTCTGTGGTCGGCATCGATGCCGGTTTCTGCAGGTGAGCGCAATGGCCTCTCTACAGTCAACAGCGACGATTGTCTCTGTGGTCAGCATCGACGCTGTTTTTTTTGCAGGTGAGCGCAACGACCTCTTCTGTTGCTTGGAACAGTAATTTCTGTGCTGTTGAGGTTGTTTAGCATGTTAGTGGCTTGTAATAATTGGGTTGTACTTTGACTTGCTTTTCGGATATTCTGCAAGATATATGATGAGAGCACATATTCCTTGTAGTATATTCTGGAGGTTCAGTGAAGGTTTTTCTTTTCCTCGGATCGGTTGCACGCCAGTAAATTGTACTTCGGTGGTTTAGTGAGGGTTCCTGTTTTCATCGTGTTCCAGCATGCTCGATGTTCATTCCAAACACGTTATCCTGACAAGCACAGCAAACCCGGCTCCACGGACGGAGTATCGTCTAGTTTGTATCAGGATCTCACAGTCTGCGCCAGCATCTATCTCACGGCTGGCAACGAGTTTACCACTGTCATCACGAACAAGATGGAATGCAAGTGGCCGTCAGGATGTCTCTGGTCCAGTGCTCAGGATCATTGCTTCTGCCTTTCGCATCCTGGCCTGCCTTGTTTCATGAAGCATGTTATGTCAGAGGTCTTCAACATTTCACTTCTTTGCAACACCACTCAGAGAGGGAGGGAGGGAGGGAGGGAGGGGGAGTGAAGGACAGGGAAGTGAATGTGGGGAGCACCACAGGAGAAGTGAAAGAGAAAGTGACGCGGGAGGAAGAGACACGACAGGGGAGGAGGAATGCAATGGCACAGCAAATCACTCATCTAAGTTGGAACTAATGGTAATCGTGTGAACTAGGTGACAATGGGTCGGCTGGGCCAACGACACCTCTTCACTGCAGATTGCCATCAATATCAACAGGTCACAGCTTCAACTTTCTGAAGCCAAATGGGGCATTCTATGCAGCTGGCAACGCAAATCTCTCTCTCTCTCTCTCTCTCTCTCTCTCTCTCTCTCTCTCTCTCTCTCTCTCTCTCTCTCTCTCTCTCTCTCTCTCTCTC